>CAWVNZ010000398.1:0-43650 GCA_963930735.1 Dioctria linearis | reverse complement strand
CAGTAAAAAATAATTTTTTGAAAAATTTACTGTAGAAAAGGCAATCCCTGGCGCAATTAAAATTTGCGACACTAAATAATTATTTTTTGAAAAATTTACTGTAGAAAAGGCAATCCCTGGCGCAATTAAAATTTGCGACAGTAAAAATTATTTTTTGAATAATTTACTATTGAAAAGGCAATTCCTGACGCAATTAAAATTTGCGAAAGTAAAAAATTATTTTTTGAAAAATTTACTGTAGAAAATGCAATCCCTGGCGCAATTAAAATTTGCGACAGTAAAAAATTAATTTTTGAAAAATTTACTATAGAAAAGGAAATCCCTGACGCAATTAAAAATTGCGACAGTAAAAAATTATTTTTTGAAAAATTTACTGTAGAAAAGGCAATCCCGGGCGCAATTAAAATTTGCGACAGTAGAAAATTATTATTTGAAAAATTTACTATAGAAAAGGCAATCCCTGGCGGATTTAAAATTTGCGACAGTAAAAAATTATTTTTTGAAAAATTTACTATAGAAAAGGCAATCCCTGGCGTAATTAAGATTTGCGACAGTAAAAAATTAATTTTTGAAAAATTTACTATAGAAAAGGCAATCCCTGGCGCAATTAAAATTTGCTACAGTAGAAAATTATTTTTTGAAAAATTTACTAAAGAAAAGGCAATCCCCGGCGTAATTAAAATTTGCGAGAGTATAAAATTATTTTTTGAATAATTTACTATAGAAAAGGCAATCCCTGGCGTAATTAAAATTTTCGACAGTAAAAAATTACTTTTTGAAAAATTTACTATAGAAAAGGCAATCCCTGGCCCAATTAAAATTTGCGACAGTAAAAAATTATTTTTTGAAAAATTTACTGAAGAAAAGGCAATCCCTGCGCAATTAAAATTTGCGACAATAAAAAATTATTTTTTGAATAATTTACTCTAGAAAAGGCAATGCCTGGCGCAATTAAAATTTGCGACAGTAAGAAAATTATTTTTTGAAAAATTTACTATAGGAAAAGCAATCCCTGGCGGATTTAAAATTTGCGACAGTAAAAAATTATTTTTTGAAAAATTTACTACAGAAAAGGCAATCCCTGGCGCAACTAAAATTTGCGACATTAAAAAATTATTTTTTGAAAAATTTACTGTAGAAAAGGCAATCCCTGGCAGAATTAAAATTTGCGACAGTAAAAAATTATTTTTCGAATAATTTACTGTAGAAACGGCAATCCCTGGCGCAATTAAAATTTGCGACAGTAGAAAATAATTTTTGAAAAATTTACTATAGAAAAGGCAATCCCTGGCGGATTTAAAATTTGCGACAGTAAAAAATTATTTTTTGAAAAATTTACTATAGAAAAGGCAATCCCTGGCGAAATTAAAATTTGCGACAGTAAAAAATTATTTTTTGAAAAATTTACTGTAGAAAAGGCAATACTTGGCGCAATTAAAATTTGCGACAGTAGAAAATAATTTTTTGAAAAATTTACTATAGAAAAGGCAATCCCTGGCGTAATTAAAATTTGCGACAGTATAAAATTATTTTTTGAATAATTTACTATAGAAAACGCAATCCCTGGCGTAATTAAAATTTTCGACAGTAAAAAATTAATTTTTGAAAAATTTACTATAGAAAAGGCAATCCCTGGCGCAATTAAAATTTGCGACAGTAAAAAATTATTTTTTGAAAAATTTACTGTAGAAAAGGCAATCCCTGGCGCAATTAAAATTTGCGACAGTAAAAAATTATTTTTTGAAAAATTTACTATAGAAAAGGCAATCCCTGGCGCAATTAAAATTTGCGACAGTAAAAAATAATTTTTTGAACAATTTACTGTAGAAAAGTCAATCCCTGGCGCAATTAAAATTTGTGACAGTAAAAAATTATTTTTTGAAAAATTTACTGTAGAAAAGGCAAACCCTGGCGCAATTAAAATTTGCGACATTAAAAAATTATTTTTTGAAAAATTTACTATAGAAAAGGCAATCCCTGGCGCAATTAAAATTTGCGACAGTAAAAAATTATTTTTTGAAAAATTTACTATAGAGAAGGTAATCCCTGGCGTAATTAAAATTTTCGACAGTAAAAAATTAATTTTTGAAAAATTTACTAGAGAAAAGGCAATCCCTGGCCCAATTAAAATTTGCGACAGTAAAAAATTATTTTTTGAAAAATTTACTGAAGAAAAGACAATCCCTGCGCAATTAAAATTTGCGACAATAAAAAATTATTTTTTGAATAATTTACTGTAGAAAAGGCAATGCCTGGCGCAATTAAAATTTGCGACAGTAGAAAATTATTTTTTGAAAAATTTACTATAGGAAAGGCAATCCCTGGCGGATTTAAAATTTGCGACAGTAAAAAATTATTTTTTGAAAAATTTAATACAGAAAAGGCAATCCCTGGCGTAACTAAAATTTGCGACAGTAAAAAATTATTTTTTGAATAATTTACAATAGAAAAGGCAATCCCTGGCTTGATTAAAATTTGCGGCAGTAAAAAATTAATTTTTGAAAAATTTACTATAGAAAAGGCAATCCCTGGCGCAATTAAAATTTGCAACAGTAAAAAATTATTTTTTGAAAAATTTACTACAGAAAAGGCAATCCCTGGCGTAACTAAAATTTGCGACAGTAAAAAATTATATTTTGAATAATTTACAATTGAAAAGGCAATCCCTGGCTTAATTAAAATTTGCGACAGTAAAAAATTAATTTTTGAAAAATTTACTATAGAAAAGGCAATCCCTGGCGCAATTAAAATTTGCGACAGTAAAAAATTATTTTTTGAAAAGTTTACTGTAGAAAAGGCAATCCCTGGGCAATTAATATTTGCGACAGTAAAAAATTAATTTTTGAAAAATTTACTATAGAAAAGGCAATCCCTGGCGTAATTAAAATTTGCGACAGTAAAAAATTAATTTTTGAATAATTTACTATAGTAAAGGCAATCCCTGGCGCAACTAAAATTTGCGACACTAAAAAATTATTTTTTGAAAAATTTACTGTAGAAAAGGCAATCCCTGGCGCAATTAAAATTTGCTACAGTTGAAAATTATTTTTTGAATAATTTACTGTAGAAAAGGCAATCCCTGGCGCAATTAAAATTTGCGACAGTAGAAAAT
Organism: Dioctria linearis; assembly: GCA_963930735.1. Classification (NCBI taxonomy): domain Eukaryota; kingdom Metazoa; phylum Arthropoda; class Insecta; order Diptera; family Asilidae; genus Dioctria; species Dioctria linearis. The sequence goes on along the minus strand of CAWVNZ010000398.1, from coordinate 40,538 downwards.
TATTTTTTGAAAAATTTACTATAGAAAAGGCAATCCCTGGCGGATTTCAAATTTGCGACAGTATAAAATTATTTTTTGAATAATTTACTATAGAAAAGGCAATCCCTGGCGTAATTAAAATTTTCGACAGTAAAAAATTAATTTTTGAAAAATTTACTATAGAAAAGGCAATCCCTGGGGCAATTAAAATTTGCGACAGTAAAAAATTATTTTTTGAATAATTTACTGTAGAAAAGGCAATCCCTGGCGCAATTAAAATTTGCTACAGTAGAAAATTATTTTTTGAATAATTTACTGTAGAAAAGGCAATCCCTGGCGCAATTAAAATTTGCGACAGTAGAAAATTATTTTTTGAAAAATTTACTATAGAAAAGGCAATCCCTGGCGGAATTAAAATTTGCGACAGTATAAAATTATTTTTTGAAAAATTTACTATAGAAAAGGCAATCCCTGGCGCAATTAAAATTTGCGACAGTAAAAAATTATTTTTTGAAAAATTTACTATAGAAAAGGCAATACCTGGCGCAATTAAAATTTGCTACAGTAAAAAATTATTTTTTGAAAAATTTACTATAGAAAAGGCAATCCCTGGCGTATTTAAAATTTGCGACAGTAAAAAATTATTTTTTGAAAAATTTACTGTAGAAAAGGCAATCCCTGGCGCAATTAAAATTTGCTACAGTAGAAAATTATTTTTTGAAAAATTTACTAAAGAAAAGGCAATCCCCGGCGTAATTAAAATTTGCGACAGTATAAAATTATTTTTTGAATAATTTACTATAGAAAAGGCAATCCCTGGCGTAATTAAAATTTTCGACAGTAAAAAATTAATTTTTGAAAAATTTACTATAGAAAAGGCAATCCCTGGCCCAATTAAAATTTGCGACAGTAAAAAATTATTTTTTGAAAAATTTACTGAAGAAAAGGCAATCCCTGCGCAATTAAAATTTGCGACAATAAAAAATTATTTTTTGAATAATTTACTGTAGAAAAGGCAATGCCTGGCGCAATTAAAATTTGCGACAGTAGAAAATTATTTTTTGAAAAATTTACTATAGGAAAGGCAATCCCTGGCGGATTTAAAATTTGCGACAGTAAAAAATTATTTTTTGAAAAATTTACTACAGAAAAGGCAATCCCTGGCGTAACTAAAATTTGCGACAGCAAAAAATTATTTTTTGAATAATTTACAATAGAAGAGGCAATCCCTGGCTTAATTAAAATTTGCGACAGTAAAAAATTAATTTTTGAAAAATTTACTATAAAAAAGGCAATCCCTGGCGCAATTAAAATTTGCGACAGTAAAAAATTATTTTTTGAAAAATTTACTGTAGAAAGGCAATCCCTGGGCAATTAAAATTTGCGACAGTAAAAAATTAATTTTTGAAAAATTTACTATAGAAAAGGCAATCCCTGGCGTAATTAAAATTTGCGACAGTAAAAAATTAATTTTTGAATAATTTACTATAGTAAAGGCAATCCCTGGCGCAACTAAAATTTGCGACTTTAAAAAATTATTTTTTGAAAAATTTACTGTAGAAAAGGCAATCCCTGGCAGAATTAAAATTTTCGACAGTAAAAAATTATTTTTTGAATAATTTACTGTAGAAACCGCAATCCCTGGCGCAATTAAAATTTGCGACAGTAGAAAATTATTTTTTGAAAAATTTACTATAGAAAAGGCAATCCCTGGCGGATTTAAAATTTGCGACAGTAAAAAATTATTTTTTGAAAAATTTACTATAGAAAAGGCAATCCCTGGCGAAATTAAAATTTGCGACAGTAAAAAATTATTTTTTGAAAAATTTACTATAGAAAAGGCAATACCTGGCGCAATTAAAATTTGCGACAGTAGAAAATTATTTTTTGAAAAATTTACTATAGAAAAGGCAATCCCTGGCGTAATTAAAATTTGCGACAGTATAAAATTATTTTTTGAATATTTTACTATAGAAAAGGCAATCTCTGGCGTAATTAAAATTTTCGACAGTAAAAAATTAATTTTTGAAAAATTTACTATAGAAAAGGCAATCCCTGGCGCAATTAAAATTTGCGACAGTAAAAAATTATTTTTTGAAAAATTTATTGTAGAAAAGGCAATCCCTGGCGCAATTAAAATTTGCGACAGTAAAAAATTATTTTTTGAAAAATTTACTATAGAAAAGGCGATCCCTGGCGCAATTAAAATTTGCGACAGTAAAAAATTATTTTTTGAAAAATTTACTATAGAAAAGGCAATCCCTGGCCCAATTAAAATTTGCGACAGTAAAAAATTATTTTTTGAAAAATTTGCTGAAGAAAAGGCAAACCCTGGCGCAATTAAAATTTGCGACATTAAAAAATTATTTTTTGAATAATTTACTGTAGAAAAGGCAATCCCTGGCGCAATTAAAATTTGCGACAGTAGAAAATTATTTTTTGAAAAATTTACTATAGGAAAGGCAATCCCTGGCGGATTTAAAATTTGCGACAGTAAAAAATTATTTTTTGAAAAATTTACTACAGAAAAGGCAATTCCTGGCGTAACTAAAATTTGCGACAGTAAAAAAATTATTTTTTGAATAATTTACAATAGAAAAGGCAATCCCTGTCTTAATTAAAATTTGCGACAGTAAAAAATTAATTTTTGAAAAATTTACTATAGAAAAGGCAATCCCTGGCAGAATTAAAATTTGCGACAGTAAAAAATTAATTTTTGAATAATTTACTATAGTAAAGGCAATCCCTGGCGCAACTAAAATTTGCGACATTAAAAAATTATTTTTTGAAAAATTTACTGTAGAAAAGGCAATCCCTGGCAGAATTAAAATTTGCGACAGTAAAAAATTATTTTTTGAATAATTTACTGTAGAAAAGGCAATCCCTGGCAGAATTAAAATTTGCGACAATAGAAAATTATTTTTTGAAAAATTTACTATAGAAACCGCAATCCCTGGCGCAATTAAAATTTGCGACAGTAGAAAATTATTTTTTGAAAACTTTACTATAGAAAAGGCAATCCCTGGCGGATTTAAAATTTGCGACAGTAAAAAATTATTTTTTGAAAAATTTACTATAGAAAAGGCAATCCCTGGCGAAATTAAAATTTGCGACAGTAAAAAATTATGTTTTGAAAAATTTACTGTAGAAAAGGCAATACCTGGCGCAATTAAAATTTGCGACAGTAGAAAATTATTTTTTGAAAAATTTACTATAGAAAAGGCAATCCCTGGCGTAATTAAAATTTGCGACAGTATAAAATTATTTTTTGAATAATTTACTATAGAAAAGGCAATCCCTGGCGTAATTAAAATTTTCGACAGTAAAAAGTTAATTTTTGAAAAATTTACTATAGAAAAGGCAATCCCTGGCGCAATTGAAATTTGCGACAGTAAAAAATTATTTTTTGAAAAATTTACTGTAGAAAAGGCAATCCCTGGCGCAATTAAAATTTGCGACAGTAAAAAATTATTTTTTGAAAAATTTACTATAGAAAAGGCAATCCCTGGCGCAATTAAAATTTGCGACAGTAAAAAATTATTTTTTGAAAAATTTACTGTAGAAAAGTCAATCCCTGGCGCAATTAAAATTTGCGACAGTAAAAAATTATTTTTTGAAAAATTTACTGTAGAAAAGGCAAACCATGGCGCAATTAAAATTTGCGACATTAAAAAATTATTTTTTGAAAAATTTACTATAGAAAAGGCAATCCCTGGCGTAATTAAAATTTGCGACAGTAAAAAATTATTTTTTGAAAAATTTACTATAGAAAAGGCAATCCCTGGCGTAATTAAAATTTTCGACAGTAAAAAATTAATTTTTGAAAAATTTACTATAGAAAAGGCAATCCCTGACGCAATTAAAATTTGCGACAGTAAAAAATTATTTTTTGAAAAATTTACTATAGAGAAGGCAATCCCTGGCGTAATTAAAATTTGCGACAGCAAAAAATTAATTTTTGAAAAATTTACTATAGAAAAGGCAATCCCTGGCGCAATTAAAATTTGCGACAGTAAAAAATTATTTTTTGCAAAATTTACTATAGAAAAGGCAATCCCTGCCGTAATTAAAATTTGCGACAGTAAAAAATTATTTTTTGCAAAATTTACTATAGAAAAGAAAATCCCTGGCGAAATTAAAATTTGCGACAGTAAAAAATTATTTTTTGAAAAATTTACTATAGGTAAGGCAATCCCTGGCGTAATTAAAATTTGCGACAGTAAAAAATTATTTTTTGAAAAATTTGCCGCAGAAAATCAATCCCTGGCGAAATTAAAATTTGCGACAGTAAAAAATAATTTTTTGAAAAATTTACTGTAGAAAAGGCAATCCCTGGCGCAATTAAAATTTGCGGGAGTAAAAAATTATTTTTTGAAAAATTTACTATAGAAAAGGCAATCCCTGCCGTAATTAAAATTTGCGACAGTATAAAATTATTTTTTGAATAATTTACTATAGAAAAGGCAATCCCTGGCGTAATTAAAATTTTCGGCAGTAAAAAATTAATTTTTGAAAAATTTACTATAGAAAAGGCAATCCCTGGCGCAATTAAAATTTGCGACAGTAAAAAATTATTTTTTGAAAAATTTACTGTAGAAAAGGCAATCCCTGGCGTAACTAAAATTTGCGACAGTAAAAAATTATTTTTTGAATAATTTACAATAGAAAAGGCAATCCCTGGCTTAATTAAAATTTGCAACAGTAAAAAATTAATTTTTGAAAAATTTACTATAGAAAAGGCAATCCCTGGCGCAATTAAAATTTGCTACAGTAAAAAATTATTTTTTGAAAAATTTACTACAGAAAAGGCAATCCCTGGCGTAATTAAAATTTGCGACAGTAAAAAATTAATTTTTGAATAATTTAGTATAGTAAAGGCAATCCCTGGCGCAACTAAAATTTGCGACATTAAAAAATTATTTTTTGAAAAATTTACTATAGAAAAGGCAATCCCTGGCGCAATTGAAATTTGCGTCAGTAAAAAATTATTTTTTGAAAAATTTACTATAGAAAAGGCAATCCCTGGCGCAATTAAAATTTGCGACAGTAAAAAATTAATTTTTGAATAATTTACTATAGTAAAGGCAATCCCTGGCGCAACTAAAATTTGCGACATTAAAAAATTATTTTTTGAAAAATTTACTGTAGAAAAGGCAATCCCTGGCAGAATTAAAATTGGCGACAGTAAAAAATTATTTTTTGAATAATTTACTGTAGAAAAGGCAATCCCTGGCAGAATTAAAATTTGCGACAGTAGAAAATTATTTTTTGAAAAATTTACTATAGAAACCGCAATCCCTGGCGCAATTAAAATTTGCGACAGTAGAAAATTATTTTTTGAAAAATTTACTATAGAAAAGGCAATCCCTGGCGGATTTAAAATTTGCGACAGTAAAAAATTATTTTTTGAAAAATTTACTATAGAAAAGGCAATCCCTGGCGAAATTAAAATTTGCGACAGTAAAAAATTATTTTTTGAAAAATTTACTGTAGAAAAGGCAATACCTGGCGCAATTAAAATTTGCGACAGTAGAAAATTATTTTTTGAAAAATTGACTATAGAAAAGGCAATCCCTGGCGTAATTAAAATTTGCGACAGTATAAAATTATTTTTTGAATAATTTACTATAGAAAAGGCAATCCCTGGCGTAATTAAAATTTTCGACAGTAAAAAATTAATTTTTGAAAAATTTACTATAGAAAAGGCAATCCCTGGCGCAATTGAAATTTGCGACAGTAAAAAATTATTTTTTGAAAAATTTACTGTAGAAAAGGCAATCCCTGGCGCAATTAAAATTTGCGACAGTAAAAAATTATTTTTTGAAAAATTTACTATAGAAAAGGCAATCCCTGGCGCAATTAAAATTTGCGACAGTAAAAAATTATTTTTTGAAAAATTTACTGTAGAAAAGTCAATCCCTGGCGCAATTAAAATTTGCGACAGTAAAAAAATTATTTTTTGAAAAATTGACTATAGAAAAGGCAAACCCTGGCGCAATTAAAATTTGCGACATTAAAAAATTATTTTTTGAAAAAATTTACTATAGAAAAGGCAATCCCTGGCGCAATTGAAATTTGCGACAGTAAAAAATTATTTTTTGAAAAATTTACTGTAGAAAAGGCAATCCCTGGCGCAATTAAAATTTGCGACAGTAAAAAAATTATTTTTTGAAAAATTTACTATAGAAAAGGCAATCCCTGGCGTAATTAAAATTTTCGACAGTAAAAAATTAATTTTTGAAAAATTTACTATAGAAAAGGCAATCCCTGACGCAATTAAAATTTGCGACAGTAAAAAATTATTTTTTGAAAAATTTACTATAGAGAAGGCAATCCCTGGCGTAATTAAAATTTGCGACAGCAAAAAATTAATTTTTGAAAAATTTACTATAGAAAAGGCAATCCCTGGCGCAATTAAAATTTGCGACAGTAAAAAATTATTTTTTGCAAAATTTACTATAGAAAAGGCAATCCCTGCCGTAATTAAAATTTGCGACAGTAAAAAATTATTTTTTGCAAAATTTACTATAGAAAAGAAAATCCCTGGCGAAATTAAAATTTGCGACAGTAGAAAATTATTTTTTGAAAAATTTACTATAGGTAAGGCAATCCCTGGCGTAATTAAAATTTGCGACAGTAAAAAATTATTTTTTGAAAAATTTGCCGCAGAAAAGGCAATCCCTGGCGAAATTAAAATTTGCGACAGTAAAAAATTATTTTTTGAAAAATTTACTGTAGAAAAGGCAATCCCTGGCGCAATTAAAATTTGCGACAGTAAAAAATTATTTTTTGAAAAATTTACTATAGAAAAGGCAATCCCTGCCGTAATTAAAATTTGCGACAGTATAAAATTATTTTTTGAATAATTTACTATAGAAAAGGCAATCCCTGGCGTAATTAAAATTTTCGACAGTAAAAAATTAATTTTTGAAAAATTTACTATAGAAAAGGCAATCCCTGGCGCAATTGAAATTTGCGACAGTAAAAAATTATTTTTTGAAATGTTTACTGTAGAAAAGGCAATCCCTGGCGCAATTAAAATTTGCGACAGTAAAAAATTATTTTTTGAAAAATTTACTATAGAAAAGGCAATCCCTGGCGTAATTAAAATTTTCGACAGTAAAAAATTAATTTTTGAAAAATTTACTATAGAAAAGGCAATCCCTGGCGGATTTAAAATTTGCGACAGTAAAAAATTATTTTTTGAAAAATTTACTACAGAAAAGGCAATCCCTGGCGTAACTAAAATTTGCGACAGTAAAAAATTATTTTTTGAATAATTTACAATAGAAAAGGCAATCCCTGGCTTAATTAAAATTTGCGACAGTAAAAAATTAATTTTTGAAAAATTTACTATAGAAAAGGCAATCCCTGGCGCAATTAAAATTTGCGGCAGTAAAAAATTATTTTTTGAAAAATTTACTACAGAAAAGGCAATCCCTGGCGTAACTAAAATTTGTGACAGTAAAAAATTATTTTTTGAATAATTTACAATAGAAAAGGCAATCCCTGGCTTAATTAAAATTTGCGACAGTAAAAAATTAATTTTTGAAAAATTTACTATAGAAAAGGCAATCCTTGGCGCAATTAAAATTTGCGACAGTAAAAAATTATTTTTTGAAAAATTTACTGTAGAAAAGGCAATCCCTGGGCAATTAAAATTTGCGACAGTAAAAAATTAATTTTTGAAAAATTTAATATAGAAAAGGCAATCCCTGGCGTAATTAAAATTTGCGACAGTAAAAAATTAATTTTTGAATAATTTACTATAGTAAAGGCAATCCCTGGCGCAACTAAAATTTGCGACATTAAAAAATTATTTTTTGAAAAATTTACTATAGAAAAGGCAATCCCTGGCGCAATTGAAATTTGCGACAGTAAAAAATTATTTTTTGAAAAATTTACTATAGAAAAGGCAATCCCTGGCGCAATTAAAATTTGCGACAGTAAAAAATTAATTTTTGAATAATTTACTATAGTAAAGGCAATCCCTGGCGCAACTAAAATTTGCGACATTAAAAAATTATTTTTTGAAAAATTTACTGTAGAAAAGGCAATCCCTGGCAGAATTAAAATTTGCGACAGTAAAAAATTATTTTTTGAATAATTTACTGTAGAAAAGGCAATCCCTGGCAGAATTAAAATTTGCGACAGTAAAAAATAATTTTTTGAAAAATTTACTATAGAAACCGCAATCCCTGGCGCAATTAAAATTTGCGACAGTAGAAAATTATTTTTTGAAAAATTTACTATAGAAAAGGCAATCCCTGGCGGATTTAAAATTTGCGACAGTAAAAAATTATTTTTTGAAAAATTTACTATAGAAAAGAAAATCCCTGGCGAAATTAAAATTTGCGACAGTAGAAAATTATTTTTTGAAAAATTTACTATAGGTAAGGCAATCCCTGGCGTAATTAAAATTTGCGACAGTAAAAAATTATTTTTTGAAAAATTTGCCGCAGAAAAGGCAATCCCTGGCGAAATTAAAATTTGCGACAGTAAAAAATTATTTTTTGAAAAATTTACTGTAGAAAAGGCAATCCCTGGCGCAATTAAAATTTGCGACAGTAAAAAATTATTTTTTGAAAAATTTACTATAGAAAAGGCAATCCCTGCCGTAATTAAAATTTGCGACAGTATAAAATTATTTTTTGAATAATTTACTATAGAAAAGGCAATCCCTGGCGTAATTAAAATTTTCGACAGTAAAAAATTAATTTTTGAAAAATTTACTATAGAAAAGGCAATCCCTGGCGCAATTGAAATTTGCGACAGTAAAAAATTATTTTTTGAAAAGTTTACTGTAGAAAAGGCAATCCCTGGCGCAATTAAAATTTGCGACAGTAAAAAATTATTTTTTGAAAAATTTACTATAGAAAAGGCAATCCCTGGCGTAATTAAAATTTTCGACAGTAAAAAATTAATTTTTGAAAAATTTACTATAGAAAAGGCAATCCCTGGCGGATTTAAAATTTGCGACAGTAAAAAATTATTTTTTGAAAAATTTACTACAGAAAAGGCAATCCCTGGCGTAACTAAAATTTGCGACAGTAAAAAATTATTTTTTGAATAATTTACAATATAAAAGGCAATCCCTGGCTTAATTAAAATTTGCGACAGTAAAAAATTAATTTTTGAAAAATTTACTATAGAAAAGGCAATCCCTGGCGCAATTAAAATTTGCGGCAGTAAAAAATTATTTTTTGAAAAATTTACTACAGAAAAGGCAATCCCTGGCGTAACTAAAATTTGTGACAGTAAAAAATTATTTTTTGAATAATTTACAATAGAAAAGGCAATCCCTGGCTTAATTAAAATTTGCGACAGTAAAAAATTAATTTTTGAAAAATTTACTATAGAAAAGGCAATCCTTGGCGCAATTAAAATTTGCGACAGTAAAAAATTATTTTTTGAAAAATTTACTGTAGAAAAGGCAATCCCTGGGCAATTAAAATTTGCGACAGTAAAAAATTAATTTTTGAAAAATTTAATATAGAAAAGGCAATCCCTGGCGTAATTAAAATTTGCGACAGTAAAAAATTAATTTTTGAATAATTTACTATAGTAAAGGCAATCCCTGGCGCAACTAAAATTTGCGACATTAAAAAATTATTTTTTGAAAAATTTACTATAGAAAAGGCAATCCCTGGCGCAATTGAAATTTGCGACAGTAAAAAATTATTTTTTGAAAAATTTACTATAGAAAAGGCAATCCCTGGCGCAATTAAAATTTGCGACAGTAAAAAATTAATTTTTGAATAATTTACTATAGTAAAGGCAATCCCTGGCGCAACTAAAATTTGCGACATTAAAAAATTATTTTTTGAAAAATTTACTGTAGAAAAGGCAATCCCTGGCAGAATTAAAATTTGCGACAGTAAAAAATTATTTTTTGAATAATTTACTGTAGAAAAGGCAATCCCTGGCAGAATTAAAATTTGCGACAGTAAAAAATAATTTTTTGAAAAATTTACTATAGAAACCGCAATCCCTGGCGCAATTAAAATTTGCGACAGTAGAAAATTATTTTTTGAAAAATTTACTATAGAAAAGGCAATCCCTGGCGGATTTAAAATTTGCGACAGTAAAAAATTATTTTTTGAAAAAATTTACTATAGAAAAGGCAATCCCTGGCGAAATTAAAATTTGCGACAGTAAAAAATTATTTTTTGAAAAATTTACTGTAGAAAAGGCAATACCTGGCGCAATTAAAATTTGCGACAGTAGAAAATTATTTTTTGAAAAATTTACTATAGAAAAGGCAATCCCTGGCGTAATTAAAATTTGCGACAGTATAAAATTATTTTTTGAATAATTTACTATAGAAAAGGCAATCCCTGGCGTAATTAAAATTTTGGACAGTAAAAAATTAATTTTTGAAAAATTTACTATAGAAAAGGCAATCCCTGGCGCAATTGAAATTTGCGACAGTAAAAAATTATTTTTTGAAAAATTTACTGTAGAAAAGGCAATCCCTGGCGCAATTAAAATTTGCGACAGTAAAAAATTATTTTTTGCAAAATTTACTATAGAAAAGGCAATCCCTGGCGCAATTAAAATTTGCGACAGTAAAAAATTATTTTTTGAAAAATTTACTGTAGAAAAGTCAATCCCTGGCGCAATTAAAATTTGCGACAGTAAAAAATTATTTTTTGAAAAATTTACTGTAGAAAAGGCAAACCCTGGCGCAATTAAAATTTGCGACATTAAAAAATTATTTTTTGAAAAATTTACTATAGAAAAGGCAATCCCTGACGCAATTAAAATTTGCGACAGTAAAAAATTATTTTTTGAAAAATTTACTGTAGAAAAGGCAATCCCTGGCGTAATTAAAATTTTCGACAGTAAAAAATTAATTTTTGAAAAATTTACTATAGAAAAGGCAATCCCTGACGCAATTAAAATTTGCGACAGTAAAAAATTATTTTTTGAAAAATTTACTATAGAGAAGGCAATCGCTGGCGTAATTAAAATTTGCGACAGTAAAAAATTATTTTTTGAAAAATTTACTATAGAAAAGGCAATCCCTGGCGCAATTAAAATTTGCGACAGTAAAAAATTATTTTTTGAAAAATTTACTACAGAAAAGGCAATCCCTGGCGTAACTAAAATTTGCGACAGTAAAAAATTATTTTTTGAATAATTTACAATAGAAAAGGCAATCCCTGGCTTAATTAAAATTTGCGACAGTAAAAAATTAATTTTTGAAAAATTTACTATAGAAAAGGCAATCCTTGGCGCAATTAAAATTTGCGACAGTAAAAAATTATTTTTTGAAAAATTTACTGTAGAAAAGGCAATCCCTGGGCAATTAAAATTTGCGACAGTAAAAAATTAATTTTTGAAAAATTTAATATAGAAAAGGCAATCCCTGGCGTAATTAAAATTTGCGACAGTAAAAAATTAATTTTTGAATAATTTACTATAGTAAAGGCAATCCCTGGCGCAACTAAAATTTGCGACATTAAAAAATTATTTTTTGAAAAATTTACTGTAGAAAAGGCAATCCCTGGCGCAATTAAAATTTGCTACAGTAGAAAATTATTTTTTGAATAATTTACTGTAGAAAAGGCAATCCCTGGCGCAATTAAAATTTGCGACAGTAGAAAATTATTTTTTGAAAAATTTACTATAGAAAAGGCAATCCCTGGCGGATTTAAAATTTGCCACAGTATAAAATTCTTTTTGAATAATTTACTATAGAAAAGGCAATCCCTGGCGTAATTAAAATTTTCGACAGTAAAAAATTAATTTTTGAAAAATTTACTATAGAAAAGGCAATCCCTGGCGCAATTAAAATTTGCGACAGTAAAAAATTATTTTTTGAAAAATTTACTGTAGAAAGGCAATCCCTGGCGCAATTAAAATTTGCGACAGTAAAAAATTATTTTTTGAAAAATTTACTATAGAAAAGGCAATCCCTGGCGTAATTAAAATTTGCGACAGTAAAAAATTATTTTTTGAAAAATTTACTATAGGAAAGGCAATCCCTGGCGGATTTAAAATTTGCGACAGTAAAAAATTATTTTTTGAAAAATTTACTACAGAAAAGGCAATCCCTGGCGTAACTAAAATTTGCGACAGTAAAAAATTATTTTTTGAATAATTTACAATAGAAAAGGCAATCCCTGGCTTAATTAAAATTTGCGACAGTAAAAAATTAATTTTTGAAAAATTTACTATAGAAAAGGCAATCCCTGGCGCAATTAAAATTTGCGACAGTAAAAAATTATTTTTTGAAAAATTTACTATAGAAAAGGCAATCCCTGGCGCAATTAAAATTTGCGACAGTAAAAAATTATTTTTTGAAAAATTTACTATAGAAAAGGCAATCCCTGGCGTAATTAAAATTTGCGACAGTAAAAAATTATTTTTTGGAAAATTTACTGTAGAAAAGGCAATCCCTGGCGCAATTAAAATTTGCTACAGTAGAAAATTATTTTTTTAAATTTACTAAAGAAAAGGCAATCCCCGGCGTAATTAAAATTTGCGACAGTATAAAATTATTTTTTGAATAATTTACTATAGAAAAGGCAATCCCTGGCGTAATTAAAATTTTCGACAGTAAAAAATTAATTTTTGAAAAATTTACTATAGAAAAGGCAATCCCTGGCCCAATTAAAATTTGCGACAGTAAAAAATTATTTTTTGAAAAATTTACTGAAGAAAAGGCAATCCCTGCGCAATTAAAATTTGCGACAATAAAAAATTATTTTTTGAATAATTTACTGTAGAAAAGGCAATGCCTGGCGCAATTAAAATTTGCGACAGTAGAAAATTATTTTTTGAAAAATTTACTACAGGAAAGGCAATCCCTGGCGGATTTAAAATTTGCGACAGTAAAAAATTATTTTTTGAAAAATTTACTACAGAAAAGGCAATCCCTGGCGTAACTAGAATTTGCGACAGTAAAAAATTATTTTTTGAATAATTTACAATAGAAAAGGCAATCCCTGGCTTAATTAAAATTTGCGACAGTAAAAAATTAATTTTTGAAAAATTTACTATAGAAAAGGCAATCCCTGGCGCAATTAAAATTTGCGACAGTAAAAAATTATTTTTTGAAAAATTTACTGTAGAAAAGCAATCCCTGGGCAATTAAAATTTGCGACAGTAAAAAATTAATTTTTGAAAAATTTACTATAGAAAAGGCAATCCCTGGTGTAATTAAAATTTGCGACAGTAAAAAATTAATTTTTGAATAATTTACTATAGTAAAGGCAATCCCTGGCGCAACTAAAATTTGCGACATTAAAAAATTATTTTTTGAAAAATTTACTGTAGAAAAGGCAATCCCTGGCAGAATTAAAATTTGCGACAGTAAAAAATTATTTTTTGAATAATTTACTGTAGAAACCGCAATCCCTGGCGCAATTAAAATTTGCGACAGTAGAAAATTATTTTTTGAAAAATTTACTATAGAAAAGGCAATCCCTGGCGGATTTAAAATTTGCGACAGTAAAAAATTATTTTTTGAATAATTTACAATAGAAAAGGCAATCCCTGGCGTAATTAAAATTTGCGACAGTAAAAAATTAATTTTTGAATAATTTACTATAGTAAAGGCAATCCCTGGCGCAACTAAAATTTGCGACATTAAAAAATTATTTTTTGAAAAATTTACTGTAGAAAAGGCAATCCCTGGCGCAATTAAAATTTGCTACAGTAGAAAATTATTTTTTGAATAATTTACTGTAGAAAAGGCAATCCCTGGCGCAATTAAAATTTGCGACAGTAGAAAATTATTTTTTGAAAAATTTACTATAGAAAAGGCAATCCCTGGCGGATTTAAAATTTGCCAGAGTATAAAATTCTTTTTGAATAATTTACTATAGAAAAGGCAATCCCTGGCGTAATTAAAATTTTCGACAGTAAAAAATTAATTTTTGAAAAATTTACTATAGAAAAGGCAATCCCTGGCGCAATTAAAATTTGCGACAGTAAAAAATTATTTTTTGAAAAATTTACTGTAGAAAAGGCAATCCCTGGCGCAATTAAAATTTGCGACAGTAAAAAATTATTTTTTGAAAAATTTACTATAGAAAAGGCAATCCCTGGCGTAATTAAAATTTGCGACAGTAAAAAATTATTTTTTGAAATATTTACTATAGGAAAGGCAATCCCTGGCGGATTTAAAATTTGCGACAGTAAAAAATTATTTTTTGAAAAATTTACTACAGAAAAGGCAATCCCTGGCGTAACTAAAATTTGCGACAGTAAAAAATTATTTTTTGAATAATTTACAATAGAAAAGGCAATCCCTGGCTTAATTAAAATTTGCGACAGTAAAAAATTAATTTTTGAAAAATTTACTATAGAAAAGGCAATCCCTGGCGCAATTAAAATTTGCGACAGTAAAAAATTATTTTTTGAAAAATTTACTATAGAAAAGGCAATCCCTGGCGCAATTAAAATTTGCGACAGTAAAAAATTATTTTTTGAAAAATTTACTATAGAAAAGGCAATCCCTGGCGTAATTAAAATTTGCGACAGTAAAAAATTATTTTTTGGAAAATTTACTGTAGAAAAGGCAATCCCTGGCGCAATTAAAATTTGCTACAGTAGAAAATTATTTTTTTAAATTTACTAAAGAAAAGGCAATCCCCGGCGTAATTAAAATTTGCGACAGTATAAAATTATTTTTTGAATAATTTACTATAGAAAAGGCAATCCCTGGCGTAATTAAAATTTTCGACAGTAAAAAATTAATTTTTGAAAAATTTACTATAGAAAAGGCAATCCCTGGCCCAATTAAAATTTGCGACAGTAAAAAATTATTTTTTGAAAAATTTACTGAAGAAAAGGCAATCCCTGCGCAATTAAAATTTGCGACAATAAAAAATTATTTTTTGAATAATTTACTGTAGAAAAGGCAATGCCTGGCGCAATTAAAATTTGCGACAGTAGAAAATTATTTTTTGAAAAATTTACTACAGGAAAGGCAATCCCTGGCGGATTTAAAATTTGCGACAGTAAAAAATTATTTTTTGAAAAATTTACTACAGAAAAGGCAATCCCTGGCGTAACTAGAATTTGCGACAGTAAAAAATTATTTTTTGAATAATTTACAATAGAAAAGGCAATCCCTGGCTTAATTAAAATTTGCGACAGTAAAAAATTAATTTTTGAAAAATTTACTATAGAAAAGGCAATCCCTGGCGCAATTAAAATTTGCGACAGTAAAAAATTATTTTTTGAAAAATTTACTGTAGAAAAGCAATCCCTGGGCAATTAAAATTTGCGACAGTAAAAAATTAATTTTTGAAAAATTTACTATAGAAAAGGCAATCCCTGGCGTAATTAAAATTTGCGACAGTAAAAAATTAATTTTTGAATAATTTACTATAGTAAAGGCAATCCCTGGCGCAACTAAAATTTGCGACATTAAAAAATTATTTTTTGAAAAATTTACTGTAGAAAAGGCAATCCCTGGCAGAATTAAAATTTGCGACAGTAAAAAATTATTTTTTGAATAATTTACTGTAGAAACCGCAATCCCTGGCGCAATTAAAATTTGCGACAGTAGAAAATTATTTTTTGAAAAATTTACTATAGAAAAGGCAATCCCTGGCGGATTTAAAATTTGCGACAGTAAAAAATTATTTTTTGAAAAATTTACTATAGAAAAGGCAATCCCTGGCGAAATTAAAATTTGCGACAGTAAAAAATTATTTTTTGAAAAATTTACTGTAGAAAAGGCAATACCTGGCGCAATTAAAATTTGCGACAGTAGAAAATTATTTTTTGAAAAATTTACTATAGAAAAGGCAATCCCTGGCGTAATTAAAATTTGCGACAGTATAAAATTATTTTTTGAATAATTTACTATAGAAAAGGCAATCCCTGGCGTAATTAAAATTTTCGACAGTAAAAAATTAATTTTTGAAAAATTTACTATAGAAAAGGCAATCCCTGGCGCAATTAAAATTTGCGACAGTAAAAAATTATTTTTTGAAAAATTTACTGTAGAAAAGGCAATCCCTGGCGCGATTAAAATTTGCGACAGTAAAAAATTATTTTTTGAAAAATTTACTATAGAAAAGGCAATCCCTGGCGCAATTAAAATTTGCGACAGTAAAAAATTATTTTTTGAAAAATTTACTGTAGAAAAGTCAACCCCTGGCGCAATTAAAATTTGCGACAGTAAAAAATTATTTTTTGAAAAATTTACTGTAGAAAAGGCAAACCCTGGCGCAATTAAAATTTGCGACATTAAAAAATTATTTTTTGAAAAATTTACTATAGAAAAGGCAATCCCTGGCGCAATTAAATTTTGCGACAGTAAAAAATTATTTTTTGAAAAATTTACTATAGAGAAGGCAATCCCTGGCGTAATTAAAATTTGCGACAGCAAAAAATTAATTTTTGAAAAATTTACTATAGAAAAGGCAATCCCTGGCGCAATTAAAATTTGCGACAGTAAAAAATTATTTTTTGCAAAATTTACTATAGAAAAGAAAATCCCTGGCGAAATTAAAATTTGCGACAGTAAAAAATTATTTTTTGAAAAATTTACTATAGGTAAGGCAATCCCTGGCGTAATTAAAATTTGCGACAGTAAAAAATTATTTTTTGAAAAATTTGCCGCAGAAAAGGCAATCCCTGGCGAAATTAAAATTTACGACAGTAAAAAATTATTTTTTGAAAAATTTACTGTAGAAAAGGCAATCCCTGGCGCAATTAAAATTTGCGACAGTAAAAAATTATTTTTTGAAAAATTTACTATAGAAAAGGCAATCCCTGCCGTAATTAAAATTTGCGAGAGTATAAAATTATTTTTTGAATAATTTACTATAGAAAAGGCAATCCCTGGCGTAATTAAAATTTTCGACAGTAAAAAATTAATTTTTGAAAAATTTACTATAGAAAAGGCAATCCCTGGCGCAATTAAAATTTGCGACAGTAAAAAATTATTTTTTGAAAAATTTACTGTAGAAAAGGCAATCCCTGGCGCAATTAAAATTTGCGACAGTAAAAAATTATTTTTTGAAAAATTTACTATAGAAAAGGCAATCCCTGGCGCAATTAAAATTTGCGACAGTAAAAAATTATTTTTTGAAAAATTTACTGTAGAAAAGTCAATCCCTGGCGCAATTAAAATTTGCGACAATAAAAAATTTTTTTTGAAAAATTTACTGTAGAAAAGGCAAACCCTGGCGCAAGTAAAATATGCGACATTAAAAAATTATTTTTTGAAAAATTTACTATAGAAAAGGCAATCCCTGGCGCAATTAAAATTTGCGACAGTAAAAAATTATTTTTTGAAAAATTTACTATAGAGAAGGCAATCCCTGGCGTAATTAAAATTTGCGACAGCAAAAAATTAATTTTAGAAAAATTTACTATAGAAAAGGCAATCCCTGGCGCAATTAAAATTTGCGACAGTAAAAAATTATTTTTTGCAAAATTTACTATAGAAAAGAAAATCCCTGGCGAAATTAAAATTTGCGACAGCAAA
Source organism: Dioctria linearis (assembly GCA_963930735.1). Taxonomy (NCBI): domain Eukaryota; kingdom Metazoa; phylum Arthropoda; class Insecta; order Diptera; family Asilidae; genus Dioctria; species Dioctria linearis. Next base: position 23,101 of record CAWVNZ010000398.1, on the reverse strand, counting down.
AAATTAATTTTTGAAAAATTTACTATAGAAAAGCCAATCCCTGGCGTAATTAAAATTTGCGACAGTAAAAAATTATTTTTTGAAAAATTTACTGTAGAAAAGGCAATCCCTGGCGTAATTAAAATTTGCGACAGTAAAAAATTATTTTTTGAAAAATTTACTGTAGAAAAGGCAATCCCTGGTGCAATTAAAACTTGCGACAGTAGAAAATTATTTTTTGAAAAATTTACTATAGAAAAGGCAATCCCTGGCGTAATTAAAATTTGCGACAGTAAAAAATTATTTTTTGAAAAATTTACTGTAAAAAAGGCAATCCCTGGCGTAATTAAAATTTTCTACAGTAAAAAATTAATTTGTGAAAAATTTACTATAGAAAAGGCAATCCCTGGCGGATTTAAAATTTGCGAAAGTAAAAAATTAATTTTTGAAAAATTTACTGTAGAAAAGGCAATCCCTGGCGCAATTAAAATTTGCGACAGTAAAAAATTATTTTTTGAAAAATTTACTATAGAAAAGGCAATCCCTGCCGTAATTAAAATTTGCGACAGTATAAAATTATTTTTTGAAAAATTTACTGTAGAAAAGGCAATCCCTGGCGCAATTAAAACTTGCGACAGTAGAAAATTATTTTTTGAAAAATTTACTATAGAAAAGGCAATCCCTGGCGTAATTAAAATTTGCGACAGTAAAAAATTATTTTTTGAAAAATTTACTATAGGTAAGGCAATCCCTGGCGTAATTAAAATTTGCGAAGTAAAAAATTATTTTTTGAAAAATTTGCCGTAGAAAAGGCAATCCCTGGCGAAATTAAAATTTGCGACAGTAAAAAATTATTTTTTGAAAAATTTACTGTAGAAAAGGCAATCCCTGGCGCAATTAAAATTTGCGACAGTAAAAAATTATTTTTTGAAAAATTTACTATAGAAAAGGCAATCCCTGCCGTAATTAAAATTTGCGACAGTATAAAATTATTTTTTGAATAATTTACTATAGAAAAGGCAATCCCTGGCGTAATTAAAATTTTCGACAGTAAAAAATTAATTTTTGAAGAATTTACTATAGAAAAGGCAATCCCTGGCGCAATTAAAATTTGCGACAGTAAAAAATTATTTTTTGAAAAATTTACTGTAGAAAAGGCAATCCCTGGCGCAATTAAAATTTGCGACAGTAAAAAATTATTTTTTGAAAAATTTACTATAGAAAAGGCAATCCCTGGCGCAATTAAAATTTGCGACAGTAAAAAATTATTTTTTGAAAAATTTACTGTAGAAAGTCAATCCCTGGCGCAATTAAAATTTGCGACAGTAAAAAATTATTTTTTGAAAAATTTACTGTAGAAAAGGCAAACCCTGGCGCAATTAAAATTTGCGACATTAAAAAATTATTTTTTGAAAAATTTGCTATAGAAAAGGCAATCCCTGGCGCAATTAAAATTTGCGACAGTAAAAAATAATTTTTTGAAAAATTTACTATAGAGAAGGCAAGCCCTGGCGTAATTAAAATTTGCGACAGCAAAAAATTAATTTTTGAAAAATTTACTATAGAAAAGGCAATCCCTGTCGTATTTAAAATTTGCGACAGTATAAAATTAAATTTTGAAAAATTTACTATAGAAAAGGCAATCCCTGGCGCAATTAAAAATTGCGACAGTAAAAAATTATTTTTTGAAAAATTTACTGTAGAAAAGGCAATCCCTGGCGCAATTAAAATTTGCGACAGTAAAAAATTATTTTTTGAAAAATTTACTATAGAAAAGGCAATCCCTGCCGTAATTAAAATTTGCGACAGTAAAAAATTTTTTTTTGCATAATTTACTGTAAAAAAGGCAATCCCTGGCGTAATTAAAATTTGCGACAGTAGAAAATTAATTTGTGAAAAATTTACTATAGAAAAGGCAATCCCTGGCGGATTTAAAATTTGCGACAGTAAAAAATTATTTTTTGAAAAATTTACTGTAGAAAAGTCAATCCCTGGCGCAATTAAAATTTGCGACAGTAAAAAATTATTTTTTGAAAAATTTACTGTAGAAAAGGCAAACCCTGGCGCCATTAAAATTTGCGACATTAAAAAATTATTTTTTGAAAAATTTACTATAGAGAAGGCAAGCCCTGGCGTAATTAAAATTTGCGACAGCAAAAAATTAATTTTTGAAAAATTTACTATAGAAAAGGCAATCCCTGGCGCAATTAAAATTTGCGACAGTAAAAAATTATTTTTTGCAAAATTTACTATAGAAAAGAAAATCCCTGGCGAAATTAAAATTTGCGACAGCAAAAAATTAATTTTTGAAAAATTTACTATAGAAAAGCCAATCCCTGGCGTAATTAAAATTTGCGACAGTAAGAAATTATTTTTTGAAAAATTTACTGTAGAAAAGGCAATCCCTGGCGTAATTAAAATTTGCGACAGTAAAAAATTATTTTTTGAAAAATTTACTGTAGAAAAGGCAATCCCTGGCGCAATTAAAACTTGCGACAGTAGAAAATTATTTTTTGAAAAATTTACTATAGAAAAGGCAATCCCTGGCGGAATTAAAATTTGCGACAGTAAAAAATTATTTTTTGAAAAATTTACTGTAGAAAAGGCAATCCCTGGTGCAATTAAAACTTGCGACAGTAGAAAATTATTTTTTGAAAAATTTACTATAGAAAAGGCAATCCCTGGCGTAATTAAAATTTGCGACAGTAAAAAATTATTTTTTGAAAAATTTACTGTAGAAAAGGCAATCCCTGGCGTAATTAAAATTTTCTACAGTAAAAAATTAATTTGTGAAAAATTTACTATAGAAAAGGCAATCCCTGGCGGATTTAAAATTTGCGAAAGTAAAAAATTAATTTTTGAAAAATTTACTGTAGAAAAGGCAATCCCTGGCGCAATTAAAATTTGCGACAGTAAAAAATTATTTTTTGAAAAATTTACTATAGAGAAGGCAATCCCTGGCGTAATTAAAATTTGCGACAGCAAAAAATTAATTTTTGAAAAATTTACTATAGAAAAGGCAATCCCTGGCGCAATTAAAATTTGCGACAGTAAAAAATTATTTTTTGCAAAATTTACTATAGAAAAGAAAATCCCTGGCGAAATTAAAATTTGCGACAGTAAAAAATTATTTTTTGAAAAATTTACTGTAGAAAAGGCAATCCCTGGCGCAATTAAAATTTGCGACAGTAAAAAATAATTTTTTGAAAAATTTACTATAGAGAAGGCAAGCCCTGGCGTAATTAAAATTTGCGACAGCAAAAAATTAATTTTTGAAAAATTTACTATAGAAAAGGCAATCCCTGGCGCAATTAAAATTTGCGACAGTAAAAAATTATTTTTTGCAAAATTTACTATAGAAAAGAATATCCCTGGCGAAATTAAAATTTGCGACAGCAAAAAATTAATTTTTGAAAAATTTACTATAGAAAAGCCAATCCCTGGCGTAATTAAAATTTGCGACAGTAAGAAATTATTTTTTGAAAAATTTACTGTAGAAAAGGCAATCCCTGGCGTAATTAAAATTTGCGACAGTAAAAAATTATTTTTTGAAAAATTTACTGTAGAAAAGGCAATCCCTGGCGCAATTAAAACTTGCGACAGTAGAAAATTATTTTTTGAAAAATTTACTATAGAAAAGGCAATCCCTGGCGTAATTAAAATTTGCGACAGTAAAAAATTATTTTTTGAAAAATTTACTGTAGAAAAGGCAATCCCTGGCGTAATTAAAATTTTCTACAGTAAAAAATTAATTTGTGAAAAATTTACTATAGAAAAGGCAATCCCTGGCGGATTTAAAATTTGCGACAGTAAAAAATTAATTTTTGAAAAATTTACTATAGAAAAGGCAATCCCTGGCGCAATTAAAATTTGCGATAGTAAAAAATTATTTTTTGAAAAATTTACTGTAGAAAAGGCAATCCCTGGCTCAATTAAAATTTGCGACAGTAGAAAATTATTTTTTGAAAAATTTACTATAGAAAAGGCAATCCCTGGCGTAATTAAAATTTGCGACAGTAAAAAATTATTTTTTGAAAAATTTACTATAGGTAAGGCAATCCCTGGCGTAATTAAAATTTGCGACAGTAAAAAATTATTTTTTGAAAAATTTGCCGTAGAAAATGCAATACCTGGCGAAATTAAAATTTGCGACAGTAAAAAATTATTTTTTGAAAAATTTACTGTAGAAAAGGCAATCCCTGGCGCAATTAAAATTTGCGACAGTAAAAAATTATTTCTTGAAAAATTTACTATAGAAAAGGCAATCCCTGCCGTAATTAAAACTTGCGACAGTAAAAAATTTTTTTTTGCATAATTTACTGTAAAAAAGGCAATCCCTGGCGTAATTAAAATTTGCGACAGTAGAAAATTAATTTGTGAAAAATTTACTATAGAAAAGGCAATCCCTGGCGGATTTAAAATTTGCGACAGTAAAAAATTATTTTTTGAAAAATTTACTGTAGAAAAGTCAATCCCTGGCGCAATTAAAATTTGCGACAGTAAAAAATTATTTTTTGAAAAATTTACTGTAGAAAAGGCAAACCCTGGCGCAATTAAAATTTGCGACATTAAAAAATTATTTTTTGAAAAATTTACTATAGAGAAGGCAAGCCCTGGCGTAATTAAAATTTGCGACAGCAAAAAATTAATTTTTGAAAAATTTACTATAGAAAAGGCAATCCCTGGCGCAATTAAAATTTGCGACAGTAAAAAATTATTTTTTGCAAAATTTACTATAGAAAAGAAAATCCCTGGCGAAATTAATATTTGCGACAGCAAAAAATTAATTTTTGAAAAATTTACTATAGAAAAGCCAATCCCTGGCGTAATTAAAATTTGCGACAGTAAGAAATTATTTTTTGAAAAATTTACTGTAGAAAAGGCAATCCCTGGCGTAATTAAAATTTGCGACAGTAAAAAATTATTTTTTGAAAAATTTACTGTAGAAAAGGCAATACCTGGCGCAATTAAAACTTGCGACAGTAGAAAATTATTTTTTGAAAAATTTACTATAGAAAAGGCAATCCCTGGCGTAATTAAAATTTGCGACAGTAAAAAATTATTTTCTGAAAAATTTACTGTAGAAAAGGCAATCCCTGGCGTAATTAAAATTTTCTACAGTAAAAAATTAATTTGTGAAAAATTTACTATAGAAAAGGCAATCCCTGGCGGATTTAAAATTTGCGACAGTAAAAAATTAATTTTTGAAAAATTTACTATAGAAAAGGCAATCCCTGGCGCAATTAAAATTTGCGATAGTAAAAAATTATTTTTTGAAAAATTTACTGTAGAAAAGGCAATCCCTGGCTCAATTAAAATTTGCGATAGTAGAAAATTATTTTTTGAAAAATTTACTATAGAAAAGGCAATCCCTGGCGTAATTAAAATTTGCGACAGTAAAAAATTATTTTTTGAAAAATTTACTATAGGTAAGGCAATCCCTGGCGTAATTAAAATTTGCGACAGTAAAAAATTATTTTTTGAAAAATTTGCCGTAGAAAAGGCAATCCCTGGCGAAATTAAAATTTGCGACAGTAAAAAATTATTTTTTGAAAAATTTACTGTAGAAAAGGCAATCCCTGGCGCAATTAAAATTTGCGACAGTAAAAAATTATTTTTTGAAAAATTTACTATAGAAAAGGCAATCCCTGCCGTAATTAAAATTTGCGACAGTAAAAAATTATTTTTTGCATAATTTACTGTAAAAAAGGCAATCCCTGGCGTAATTAATATTTGCGACAGTAGAAAATTAATTTGTGAAAAATTTACTATAGAAAAGGCAATCCCTGGCGGATTTAAAATTTGCGACAGTAAAAAATTAATTTTTGAAAAATTTACTATAGAAAAGGCAATCCCTGGCGCAATTAAAATTTGCGACAGTAAAAAATTATTTTTTGCAAAATTTACTATAGAAAAGAAAATCCCTGGCGAAATTAAAATTTGCGACAGCAAAAAATTAATTTTTGAAAAATTTACTATAGAGAAGGCAAGCCCTGGCGTAATTAAAATTTGCGACAGCAAAAAATTAATTTTTAAAAAATTTACTATAGAAAAGGCAATCCCTGGCGCAATTAAAATTTGCGACAGTAAAAAATTATTTTTTGCAAAATTTACTATAGAAAAGAAAATCCCTGGCGAAATTAAAATTTGCGACAGCAAAAAATTAATTTTTGAAAAATTTACTATAGAAAAGCCAATCCCTGGCGTAATTAAAATTTGCGACAGTAAGAAATTATTTTTTGAAAAATTTACTGTAGAAAAGGCAATCCCTGGCGTAATTAAAATTTGCGACAGTAAAAAATTATTTTTTGAAAAATTTACTGTAGAAAAGGCAATCACTGGCGCAATTAAAACTTGCGACAGTAGAAAATTATTTTTTGAAAAATTTACTATAGAAAAGGCAATCCCTGGCGTAATTAAAATTTGCGACAGTAAAAAATTATTTTCTGAAAAATTTACTGTAGAAAAGGCAATCCCTGGCGTAATTAAAATTTTCTACAGTAAAAAATTAATTTCTGAAAAATTTACTATAGAAAAGGCAATCCCTGGCGGATTTAAAATTTGCGACAGTAAAAAATTAATTTTTGAAAAATTTACTATAGAAAAGGCAATCACTGGCGCAATTAAAATTTGCGATAGTAAAAAATTATTTTTTGAAAAATTTACTGTAGAAAAGGCAATCCCTGGCTCAATTAAAATTTGCGACAGTAGAAAATTATTTTTTGAAAAATTTACTATAGAAAAGGCAATCCCTGGCGTAATTAAAATTTGCGACAGTAAAAAATTATTTTTTGAAAAATTTACTATAGGTAAGGCAATCCCTGGCGTAATTAAAATTTGCGACAGTAAAAAATTATTTTTTGAAAAATTTGCCGTAGAAAAGGCAATCCCTGGCGAAATTAAAATTTGCGACAGTAAAAAATTATTTTTTGAAAAATTTACTGTAGAAAAGGCAATCCCTGGCGCAATTAAAATTTGCGACAGTAAAAAATTATTTTTTGAAAAATTTACTATAGAAAAGGCAATCCCTGCCGTAATTAAAATTTGCGACAGTAAAAAATAATTTTTTGCATAATTTACTGTAAAAAAGGCAATCCCTGGCGTAATTAAAATTTGCGACAGTAGAAAATTAATTTGTGAAAAATTTACTATAGAAAAGGCAATCCCTGGCGGATTTAAAATTTGCGACAGTAAAAAATTAATTTTTGAAAAATTTACTATAGAAAAGGCAATCCCTGGCGCAATTAAAATTTGCGACAGTAAAAAATTATTTTTTGAAAAATTTACTATGGGAAAGGCAATCCCTGGCGCAATTAAAATTTGCGACAGTAAAAAATTAATTTTTGAAAAATTTACTATAGAAAAGGCAATCCCTGGCGCAATTAAAATTTGCGACAGTAGAAAATTATTTTTTGAAAAATTTACTATAGAAAAGGCAATCCCTGGCGCAATTAAAATTTGCGACAGTATAAAATTAAATTTTGAAAAATTTACTATAGAAAAGGCAATAACTGGCGGAATTAAAATTTGCGACAGTAAAAAATTATTTTTTGAAAAATTTACTATAGAAAAGGCAATCCCTGTCGTAATTAAAATTTGCGACAGTAAAAAATTAATTTTTGAAAAATTTAATATAGAAAAGGCAATCCCTGGCGCAATTAAAATTTGCGACAGTAAAAAATTATTTTTTGAATAATTTACTATAGAAAAGGCAATCCCTGTCGTATTTAAAATTTGCGACAGTATAAAATTAAATTTTGAAAAATTTACTATAGAAAAGGCAATCCCTGGCGCAATTAAAAATTGCGACAGTAAAAAATTATTTTTTGAATAATTTACTATAGAAAAGGCAATCCCTGGCGGATTTAAAATTTGCGACAGTAAAAAATTATTTTTTGCAAAATTTACTATAGAAATGGTAATCCCTGGCGCAATTAAAATTTGCAAGAGTAAAAAATTAATTTTTGAATAATTTACTACAGTAAAGCCAATCCCTGGCGCAACTAAAATTTGCGACATTAAAAAATTATTTTTTGAAAAATTTACTGTAGAAAAGGCAATCCCTGGCACAATTAAAATTTGCGACAGTAAAAAATTATTTTTTGAATAATTTACTATAGAAAAGGCAATCCCTGGCGCAATTAAAATTTGCGACAGTAAAAAATTAATTTGTGAAAAATTTACTATAGAAAAGGCAATCCCTGGCGGATTTAAAATTTGCGACAGTAAAAAATTAATTTTTGAAAAATTTACTGTAGAAAAGGCAATCCCTGGCGCAATTAAAATTTGCGACAGTAAAAAATTATTTTTTGAAAAATTTACTATAGAAAAGGCAATCCCTGCCGTAATTAAAATTTGCGACAGTATAAAATTATTTTTTGAAAAATTTACTGTAGAAAAGGCAATCCCTGGCGCAATTAAAACTTGCGACAGTAGAAAATTATTTTTTGAAAAATTTACTATAGAAAAGGCAATCCCTGGCGTAATTAAAATTTGCGACAGTAAAAAATTATTTTTTGAAAAATTTTCTATAGGTAAGGCAATCCCTGGCGTAATTAAAATTTGCGACAGTAAAAAATTATTTTTTGAAAAATTTGCCGTAGAAAAGGCAATCCCTGGCGAAATTAAAATTTGCGACAGTAAAAAATTATTTTTTGAAAAATTTACTGTAGCAAAGGCAATTCCTGGCGCAATTAAAATTTGCGACAGTAAAAAATTATTTTTTGAAAAATTTACTATAGAAAAGGCAATCCCTGCCGTAATTAAAATTTGCGACAGTATAAAATTATTTTTTGGATAATTTACTATAGAAAAGGCAATCCCTGGCGTAATTAAAATTTTCGACAGTAAAAAATTAATTTTTGAAAAATTTATTATAGAAAAGGCAATCCCTGGCGCAATTAAAATTTGCGACAGTAAAAAATTATTTTTTGAAAAATTTACTATAGAAAAGGCAATCCCTGGCGCAATTAAAATTTGAAAAAATTATTTTTTGCATAATTTACTGTAGAAAAGTCAATCCCTGGCGCAATTAAAATTTGCGACAGTAAAAAATTATTTTTTGAAAAATTTACTGTAGAAAAGGCAAACCCTGGCGCAATTAAAATTTGCGACATTAAAAAATTATTTTTTGAAAAATTTACTATAGAAAAGGCAATCCCTGGCGCAATTAAAATTTGCGACAGTAAAAAATTATTTTTTGAAAAATTTACTATAGAGAAGGCAAGCCCTGGCGTAATTAAAATTTGCGACTGCAAAAAATTAATTTTTGAAAAATTTACTATAGAAAAGGCAATCCCTGGCGCAATTAAAATTTGCGACAGTAAAAAATTATTTTTTGCAAAATTTACTATAGAAAAGAAAATCCCTGGCGAAATTAAAATTTGCGACAGCAAAAAATTAATTTTTGAAAAATTTAATATAGAAAAGCCAATCCCTGGCGTAATTAAAATTTGCGACAGTAAAAAATTATTTTTTGAAAAATTTACTGTAGAAAAGGCAATCCCTGGCGTAATTAAAATTTGCGACAGTAAAGAATTATTTTTTGAAAAATTTACTGTAGAAAAGGCAATCCCTGGCGCAATTAAAACTTGCGACAGTAGAAAATTATTTTTTGAAAAATTTACTATAGAAAAGGCAATCCCTGGCGTAATTAAAATTTGCGACAGTAAAAAATTATTTTTTGAAAAATTTACTGTAGAAAAGGCAATCCCTGGCGTAATTAAAATTTTCTACAGTAAAAAATTAATTTGTGAAAAATTTACTATAGAAAAGGCAATCCCTGGCGGATTTAAAATTTGCGACAGTAAAAAATTAATTTTTGAAAAATTTACTATAGAAAAGGCAATCCCTGGCGCAATTAAAATTTGCGATAGTCAAAAATAATTTTTTGAAAAATTTACTGTAGAAAAGGCAATCCCTGGCTCAATTAAAATTTGCGACAGTAGAAAATTATTTTTTGAAAATTTTACTATAGAAAAGGCAATCCCTGGCGTAATTAAAATTTGCGACAGTAAAAAATTATTTTTTGAAAAATTTACTATAGGTAAGGCAATCCCTGGCGTAATTAAAATTTGCGACAGTAAAAAATTATTTTTTGAAAAATTTGCCGTAGAAAAGGCAATCCCTGGCGAAATTAAAATTTGCGACAGTAAAAAATAATTTTTTGAAAAATTTACTGTAGAAAAGGCAATCCCTGGCGCAATTAAAATTTGCGACAGTAAAAAATTATTTTTTGAAAAATTTACTATAGAAAAGGCAATCCCTGCCGTAATTAAAATTTGCGACAGTAAAAAATATTTGTTGCATAATTTACTGTAAAAAAGGCAGTCCCTGGCGTAGTTAAAATTTGCGACAGTAGAAAATTAATTTGTGAAAAATTTACTATAGAAAAGGCAATCCCTGGCGGATTTAAAATTTGCGACAGTAAAAAATTAATTTTTGAAAAATTTATTATAGAAAAGGCAATCCCTGGCGCAATTAAAATTTTCGACAGTAAAAAATTATTTTTTGAATAATTTACTATGGGAAAGGCAATCCCTGGCGCAATTAAAATTTGCGAGAATAAAAAATTAATTTTTGAAAAATTTACTATAGAAAAGGCAATCCCTGGCGCAATTAAAATTTGCGACAGTAGAAAATTATTTTTTGAAAAATTTACTATAGAAAAGGCAATCCCTGGTGCAATTAAAATTTGCGACAGTATAAAATTAAATTTTGAAAAATTTACTATAGAAAAGGCAATAACTGGCGCAATTAAAATTTGCGACAGTAAAAAATTATTTTTTGAAAAATTTACTATAGAAAAGGCAATCCCTGTCGTAATTAAAATTTGCGACAGTAAAAAATTAATTTTTGAAAAATTTAATATAGAAAAGGCAATCCCTGGCGCAATTAAAATTTGCGACAGTAAAAAATTATTTTTTGAATAATTTACTATAGAAAAGGCAATCCCTGTCGTATTTAAAATTTGCGACAGTATAAAATTAAATTTTGAAAAATTTACTATAGAAAAGGCAATCCCTGGCGCAATTAAAATTTGCGACAGTAAAAAATTATTTTTTGAATAATTTACTATAGAAAAGGCAATCCCTGGCGGATTTAAAATTTGCGACAGTAAAAAATTATTTTTTGCAAAATTTACTATAGAAAAGGTAATCCCTGGCGCAATTAAAATTTGCAAGAGTAAAAAATTAATTTTTGAATAATTTACTATAGTAAAGCCAATCCCTGGCGCAACTAAAATTTGCGACATTAAAAAGTTATTTTTTGAAAAATTTACTGTAGAAAAGGCAATGCCTGGCACAATTAAAATTTGCGACAGTAAAAAATTATTTTTTGAATAATTTACTGTAGAAACCGCAATCCTTGGCGCAATAAAAATTTGCGACAGTAGAAAATAATTTTTTGAAAAATTTACTATAGAAAAGGCAATCCCTGGCGGATTTAAAATTTGCGACAGTAAAAAATTATTTTTTGAAAAATTTACTATAGAAAAGGCAATCCCTGGCGTAATTAAAATTTTCGACAGTAAAAAATTAATTTTTGAAAAATTTACTATAGAAAAGGCAATCCCTGGCGCAATTAAAATTTGCGACAGTAAAAAATTATTTTTTGAAAAATTTACTGTAGAAAAGGCAATCCCTGGCGCAATTAAAATTTGCGACAGTAAAAAATTATTTTTTGAAAAATTTACTATAGAAAAGGCAATCCCTGGCGCAATTAAAATTTGCGACAGTAAAAAATTATTTTTTGAAAAATTTACTGTAGAAAAGTCATCCCTGGTGCAATTAAAATTTGCGACAGTAAAAAATTATTTTTTGAAAATTTACTGTAGAAAAGGCAAACCCTGGCGCAATTAAAATTTGCGACATTAAAAAATTATTTTTTGAAACATTTACTATAGAAAAGGCAATCCCTGGCGCATTTAAAATTTGCGACAGTAAAAAATTATTTTTTGAAAAATTTACTATAGAGAAGGCAATCCCTGGCGTAATTAAAATTTGCGACAGCAAAAAATTAATTTTTGAAAAATTTACTATAAATTAATTTTTGAAAAATTTACTATAGAAAAGCCAATCCCTGGCGTAATTAAAATTTGCGACAGTAAAAAATTTTTTTTTGAAAAATTTACTGTAGAAAAGGCAATCCCTGGCGTAATTAAAATTTGCGACAGTAAAAAATTATTTTTTGAAAAATTTACTGTAGAAAAGGCAATCCCTGGCGCAATTAAAACTTGCGACAGTAGAAAATTATTTTTTTGAAAAATTTACTATAGAAAAGGCAATCCCTGGCGTAATTAAAATTTGCGACAGTAAAAAATTATTTTTTGAAAAATTTACTATAGGTAAGGCAATCCCTGGCGTAATTAAAATTTGCGACAGTAAAAAATTATTTTTTGAAAAATTTGCTGTAGAAAAGGCAATCCCTGGCGCAATTAAAATTTGCGACAGTAGAAAATTATTTTTTGAAAAATTTACTATAGAAAAGGCAATCCCTGGCGTAATTAAAATTTGCGACAGTAAAAAATAATTTTTTGAAAAATTTGCCGTAGAAAAGCAATCCCTAGCGAAATTAAAATTTGCGACAGTAAAAAATTATTTTTTGAAAAATTTACTGTAGAAAAGGCAATCCCTGGCGCAATTAAAATTTGCGACAGTAAAAAATTATTTTTTGAAAAATTTACTATAGAAAAGGCAATCCCTGCCGTAATTAAAATTTGCGACAGTAAAAAATTATTTTTTGCATAATTTACTCTAAAAAAGGCAATCCCTGGAGTAATTAAAATTTGCGACAGTAGAAAATTAATTTGTGAAAAATTTACCATAGAAAAGGCAATCCCTGGCGGATTTAAAATTTGCGACAGTAAAAAATTAATTTTTGAAAAATTTACTATAGAAAAGGCAATCCCTGGCGCAATTAAAATTTGCGACAGTAAAAAATTATTTTTTGAATAATTTACTATGGGAAAGGCAATCCCTGGCGCAATCAAAATTTGCGACAGTAAAAAATTAATTTTTGAAAAATTTACTATAGAAAAGGCAATCCCTGGCGCAATTAAAATTTGCGACAGTAAAAATTTTTTTTTTGAAAAATTTACTATAGAAAAGGCAATCCCTGTCGTAGTTAAAATTTGCGACAGCAAAAAATTAATTTTTGAAAAATGTAATATAGAAAAGGCAATCCCTGGCGCAATTAAAATTTGCGACAGTAAAAATTTTTTTTTTTGAAAAATTTACTATAGAAAAGGCAATCCCTGTCGTAGTTAAAATTTGCGACAGCAAAAAATTAATTTTTGAAAAATTTAATATAGAAAAGGCAATCCCTGGCGCAATTAAAATTTGCGACAGTAAAAAATTATTTTTTGAATAATTTACTATAGAAAAGGCAATCCCTGTCGTAATTAAAATTTGCGACAGTAAAAAATTATTTTTTGCATAATTTACTGTAAAAAAGGCAATCCCTGGCGTAATTAAAATTTGCGACAGTAGAAAATTAATTTGTGAAAAATTTACTATAGAAAAGGCAATCCTTGGCGGATTTAAAATTTGCGACAATAAAAAATTAATTTTTGAAAAATTTACTATAGAAAAGGCAATCCCTGGCGCAATTAAAATTTGCGACAGTAAAAAATAATTTTTTGAATAATTTACTATGGGAAAGGCAATCCCTGGCGCAATTAGAATTTGCGACAGTAAAAAATTAATTTTTGAAAAATATACTATAGAAAAGGCAATCCCTGGCGCAATTAAAATTTGCGACAGTAGAAAATTATTTTTTGAAAAATTTACTATAGAAAAGGCAATCCCTGGCGCAATTAAAATTTGCGACAGTATAAAATTAAATTTTGAAAAATTTACTAAAGAAAAGGCAATCCCTGGCGCAATTAAAATTTGCGACAGTAAAAAATTATTTTTGAAAAATTTACTATAGAAAAGGCAATCTCTGTCGTAATTAAAATTTGCGACAGTAAAAAATTAATTTTTGAAAAATTTAATATAGAAAAGGCAATCCCTGGCGCAATTAAAATTTGCGACAATAAAAAATTATTTTTTGAATAATTTACTATAGAAAAGGCAATCCCTGTCGTATTTAAAATTTGCGACAGTATAAAATTAAATTTTGAAAAATTTACTATAGAAAAGGCAATCCCTGGCGCAATTAAAATATGCGACAGTAAAAAATTATTTTTTGAATAATTTACTATAGAAAAGGCAATCCCTGGCGGATTTAAAATTTGCGACAGTAAAAAATTATTTTTTGCAAAATTTACTATATAAAAGTTAATCCCTGGCGCAATTAAAATTTGCAAGAGTAAAAAATTAATTTTTGAATAATTTACTATAGTAATGGCAATCCCTGGCGCAATTAAAATTTGCGACATTAAAAAATTATTTTTTGAAAAATTTACTGTAGAAAAGGCAATCCCTGGCACAATTAAAATTTGCGACAGTAAAAAATTATTTTTTGAATAATTTACTGTAGAAACCGCAATCCCTGGCGCAATTAAAATTTGCGACAGTAGAAAATTATTTTTTGAAAAATTTACTATAGAAAAGGCAATCCCTGGCGGATTTAAAATTTGAGACAGTAAAAAATTATTTTTTGAAAAATTTACTATAGAAAAGGCAATCCCTGGCGAAATTAAAATTTGCGACAGTAAAAAATTATTTTTTGAATAATTTACTGTAGAAAAGGCAATACCTGGCGCAATTAAAATTTGCGACAGTAGAAAATTATTTTTTGAAAAATTTACTATAGAAAAGGCAATCCCTGGCGTAATTAAAATTTGCGACAGTAAAAAGTTATTTTTTGAAAAATTTACTATAGAAAAGGCAATCCCTGCCGTAATTAAAATTTGCGACAGTAAAAAATTATTTTTTGCATAATTTACTGTAAAAAAGGCAATCCCTGGCGTAATTAAAATTTGCGACAGTAGAAAATTAATTTGTGAAAAATTTACCATAGAAAAGGCAATCCCTGGCGGATTTAAAATTTGCGACAGTAAAAAATTAATTTTTGCATAATTTACTGTAAAAAAGGCAATCCCTGGCGTAATTAACATTTGCGACAGTAGAAAATTAATTTGTGAAAAATTTATTATAGAAAAGGCAATCCCTGGCGGATTTAAAATTTGCGACAGTAAAAAATTAATTTTTGAAAAATTTACTTTAGAAAAGGCAATCCCTGGCGCAATTAAAAATTGCGACAGTAAAAAATTATTTTTTGAATAATATACTATGGGAAAGGCAATCCCTGGCGCAATTAAAATTTGCGACAGTAAAAAATTAATTTTTGAAAAATTTACTATAGAAAAGGCAATCCCTGGCGCAATTAAAATTTGCGACAGTAGAAAATTATTTTTTGAAAAATTTACTATAGAAAAGGCAATCCCTGGCGCAATTAAAATTTGCGACAGTATAAAATTAAATTTTGAAAAATTTACTGTAGAAAAGGCAATCCCTGGCGCAATTAAAATTTGCGACAGTAAAAAATTATTTTTTGAAAAATTTACTATAGAAAAGGCAATCCCTGTCGTAATTAAAATTTGCGACAGTAAAAAATTAATTTTTGAAAAATTTAATATAGAAAAGGCAATCCCTGGCGCAATTAAAATTTTCGACAGTAAAAAATTAATTTTTGAAAAATTTACTATAGAAAAGGCAATCCCTGGCGCAATTAAAATTTGCGACAGTAAAAAATTATTTTTTGAAAAATTTACTGTAGAAAAGGCAATCCCTGGCGCAATTAAAATTTGCGACAGTAAAAAATTATTTTTTGAAAAATTTACTATAGAAAAGGCAATCCCTGGCGCAATTAAAATTTGCGACAGTAAAAAATTATTTTTTGAAAAATTTACTGTAGAAAAGTCAATCCCTGGCGCAATTAAAATTTGCGACAGTAAAAAATTATTTTTTTGAAAAATTTACTGTAGAAAAGGCAAACCCTGGCGCAATTAAAATTTGCGACAGTAAAAAATTATTTTTTGCATAATTTACTGTAAAAAAGGCAATCCCTGGCGTAATTAAAATTTGCGACAGTAGAAAATTAATTTGTGAAAAATTTACTATAGAAAAGGCAATCCCTGGCGGATTTAAAATTTGCGACAGTAAAAAATTAATTTTTGAAAAATTTACTATAGAAAAGGCAATCCCTGGCGCAATTAAAATTTGCGACAGTAAAAAATTATTTTTTGAATAATTTACTATGGGAAAGGCAATCCCTGGCGCAATTAAAATTTGCGACAGTAAAAAATTAATTTTTGAAAAATTTACTATAGAAAAGGCAATCCCTGGCGCAATTAAAATTTGCGACAGTAGAAAATTATTTTTTGAAAAATTTACTATAGAAAAGGCAATCCCTGGCGCAATTAAAATTTGCGACAGTATAAAATTAAATTTTTAAAAATTTACTATAGAAAAGGCAATCCCTGGCGCAATTAAAATTTGCGACAGTAAAAAATTATTTTTTGAAAAATTTACTATAGAAAAGGCAATCCCTGCCGTAATTAAAATTTGCGACAGTAAAAAATTAATTTTTGAAAAATTTAATATAGAAAAGGCAATCCCTGGCGCAATTAAAATTTGCGACAGTAAAAAATTATTTTTTGAATAATTTACTATAGAAAAGGCAATCCCTGTCGTATTTAAAATTTGCGACAGTATAAAATTAAATTTTGAAAAATTTACTATAGAAAAGGCAATCCCTGGCGGATTTAAAATTTGCGACAGTAAAAAATTATTTTTTGCAAAATTTACTATAGAAAAGGTAATCCCTGGCGCAATTAAAATTTGCAAGAGTAAAAAATTAATTTTTGAATAATTTACTATAGTAAAGGCAATCCCTGGCGCAATTAAAATTTGCGACATTAAAAAATTATTTTTTGAAAAATTTATTGTAGAAAAGGCAATCCCTGGCACAATTAAAATTTGCGACAGTAAAAAATTATTTTTTGAATAATTTACTGTAGAAACCGCAAACCTTGGCGCAATTAAAATTTGCGACAGTAGAAAATTATTTTTTGAAAAATTTACTATAGAAAAGGCAATCCCTGGCGGATTTAAAATTTACGACAGTAAAAAATTATTTTAAAAAATTACTATAGAAAATGCAGTCCCTGGCGAAATTAAAATTTGCGACAGTAAAAAATTATTTTTTGAAAAATTTACTGTAGAAAAGGCAATAAATACCTGGCGCAATTAAAATTTGCGACAGTAGAAAATTATTTTTTGAAAAAGTTACTATAGAAAAGGCAATCCCTGGCGTAATTAAAATTTGCGACAGTATAAAATTATTTTTTGAATAATTTACTATAGAAAAGGCAATCCCTGGCGTAATTAAAATTTTCGACAGTAAAAAATTAATTTTTGAAAAATTTACTATAGAAAAGGCAATCCCTGGCGCAATTAAAATTTGCGACAGTAAAAAATTATTTTTTGAAAAATTTACTGTAGAAAAGGCAATCCCTGGCGCAATTAAAATTTGCGACAGTAAAAAATTATTTTTTGAAAAATTTACTACAGAAAAGGCAATCCCTGACGCAATTAAAATTTGCGACAGTAAAAAATTAATTTTTGAAAAATTTACTATAGAAAAGGCAATCCCTGGCGCAATTAAAATTTGCGACAGTAAAAAATTATTTTTTGAAAAATTTACTGTAGAAAAGGTAATCCCTGGCGCATTTAAAATTTGCGACAGTATAAAATTAAATTTTGAAAAATTTACTATAGAAAAGGCAATCCCTGGCGCAATTAAAATTTGCGACAGTAAAAAATTATTTTTTGAATAATTTACTATAGAAAAGGCAATCCCTGGCGCAATTAAAATTTGCGACAGTAAAAAATTATTTTTTGCAAAATTTACTATAGAAAAGGTAATCCCTGGCGCAATTAAAATTTGCAAGAGTAAAAAATTAATTTTTGAATAATTTACTATAGTAAAGGCAATCCCTGGCGCAACTAAAATTTGCGACATTAAAAAATTATTTTTTGAAAAATTTACTGTAGAAAAGGCAATCCCTGGCACAATTAAAATTTGCGACAGTAAAAAATTATTTTTTGAATAATTTACTGTAGAAACCGCAATCCCGGGCGCAATTAAAATTTGCGACAGTAAAAAATTATTTTTTGAATAATTTACTATGGGAAAGGCAATCCCTGGCACAATTAAAATTTGCGACAGTAAAAAATTAATTTTTGAAAAATTTACTATAGAAAAGGCAATCCCTGGCGCAATTAAAATTTGCGACAGTAGAAAATTATTTTTTGAAAAATTTACTATAGAAAAGGCAATCCCTGGCGCAATTAAAATTTGCGACAGTATAAAATTAAATTTTGAAAAATTTACTATAGAAAAGGCAATCCCTGGCGCAATTAAAATTTGCGACAGTAAAAAATTATTTTTTGAAAAATTTACTATAGAAAAGGCAATCCCTGTCGTAATTAAAATTTGCGACAGTAAAAAATTAATTTTTGAAAAATTTAATATAGAAAAGGCAATCCCTGGCGCAATTAAAATTTGCGACAGTAAAAAATTATTTTTTGAATAATTTACTACAGAAAAGGCAATCCCTGGCGGATTTAAAATTTGCGACAGTAAAAAATTATTTTTTGCAAAATTTACTATAGAAAAGGTAATCCCTGGCGCAATTAAAATTTGCAAGAGTAAAAAATTAATTTTTGAATAATTTACTATAGTAAAGGCGCAATTAAAATTTGCGACATTAAAAAATTATTTTTTGAAAAATTTACTGTAGAAAAGGCAATCCCTGGCACAATTAAAATTTGCGAAAATAAAAAATTATTTTTTGAATAATTTACTGTAGAAACCGCAAATCCTGGCGCAATTAAAATTTGCGACAGTAGAAAATTATTTTTTGAAAAATTTACTATAGAAAAGGCAATCCCTGGCGGATTTAAAATTTGCGACAGTAAAAAATTATTTTAAAAAATTTACTATAGAAAAGGCAATCCCTGGCGAAATTAAAATTTGCGACAGTAAAAAATTATTTTTTGAAAAATTTACTGTAGAAAAGGCAATACCTGGCGCAATTAAAATTTGTGACATTAGAAAATTATTTTTTGAAAAATTTACTATAGAAAAGGCAATCCCTGGCGTAATTAAAATTTGCGACAGTATAAAATTATTTTTTGAATAATTTACTATAGAAAAGGCAATCCCTGGCGTAATTAAAATTTTCGACAGTAAAAAATTAATTTTTGAAAAATTTACTATAGAAATGGCAATCCCTGGCGCAATTAAAATTTGCGACAGTAAAAAATTATTTTTTGAAAAATTTACTGTAGAAAAGGCAATCCCTGGCGCAATTAAAAATTGCGACAGTAAAAAATTATTTTTTGAAAAATTTACTGTAGAAAAGTCAATCCCTGGCGCAATTAAATTTTGCGACAGTAAAAATTATTTTTTGAAAATTTACTGTTGAAAAGGCAAACCCTGGCGCAATTAAAATTTGCGACATTAAAAAATTATTTTTTGAAAAATTTACTATAGAAAAGGCGGAAATTTGCGACAGTAAAAAATTATTTTTGAAAAATTTACTATAGAGAAGGCAATCCCTGGCATAATTAAAATTTGCGACAGCAAAAAATTAATTTTTGAAAAATTTACTATAGAAAAGGCAATCCCTGGCGCAATTAAAATTTGCGGCAGTAAAAAATTATTTTTTTCCAAATTTACTATAGAAAAGGCAATCCCTGGCGAAATTAAAATTTGCGACAGCAAAAAATTAATTTTTGAAAAATTTACTATAGAAAAGCCAATCCCTGGCGTAATTAAAATTTGCGACAGTAAAAAATTATTTTTTGAAAAATTTACTATAGAAAAGCCAAACCCTGGCGTAATTAAAATTTGCGACAATAAAAAATTATTTTTTGAAAAATTTACTGTAGAAACCGCAATCCCTGGCGTAATTAAAATTTGCGACAGTAAAAAATTATTTTTTGAAAAATTTACTGTAGAAAAGGCAATACCTGGCGCAATTAAAACTTGCGACAGTAGAAAATTAAATTTTGAAAAATTTACTATAGAAAAGGCAATCCCTGGCGCAATTAAAATTTGCGACAGTAAAAAATTTTTTTTTGAAAAATTTACTATAGAAAAGGCAATCCCTGTCGTAATTAAAATTTGCGACAGTAAAAAATTAATTTTTGAAAAATTTAATATAGAAAAGGCAATCCCTGGCGCAATTAAAATTTGCGACTGTAAAAAATTATTTTTTGAATAATTTACTATAGAAAAGGCAATCCCTGCCGGATTTAAAATTTGCGACAGTAAAAAATTATTTTTTGCAAAATTTACTATAGAAAAGGTAATCCCTGGCGCAATTAAAATTTGCAAGAGTAAAAAATTAATTTTTTGAAAATAAAATTTACTATAGTAAAGGCAATCCCTGGCGCAACTAAAATTTGCGACATTAAAAATTGTTTTTTGAAAAATTTACTGTAGAAAAGGCAATCCCTGGCACGATTAAAATTTGCGACAGTAAAAAATTATTTTTTGAATAATTTGCTGTAGAGACCGCAATCCCTGGCGCAATTAAAATTTGCGACAGTAGAAAATTATATTTTGAAAAATTTACTATAGAAAAGGCAATCCCTGGCGGATTTAAAATTTGCGACAGTAAAAAATTATTTTTTGAAAAATTTACTATAGAAAAGGCAATCCCTGGCGAAATTAAAATTTGCGAGAGCAAAAATTATTTTTTGAAAAATTTACTGTAGAAAAGGCAATACCTGGCGCAATTAAAATTTGCGACAGTAGAAAATTATTTTTTGAAAAATTTACTATAGAAAAGGCAATCCCTGGCGTAATTAAAATTTGCGACAGTATAAAATTATTTTTTGAATAATTTACTATAGAAAAGGCAATCCCTGGCGTAATTAAAATTTTGGACAGTAAAAAATTAATTTTTGAAAAATTTACTATAGAAAAGGCAATCCCTGGCTCAATTAAAATTTGCGACAGTAGAAAATTATTTTTTGAAAAATTTACTATAGAAAAGGCAATCCCTGGCGTAATTAAAATTTGCGACAGTAAAAAATTATTTTATGAAAAATTTACTGTAGGTAAGGCAATCCCTGGCGTAATTAAAATTTGCGACAGTAAAAAATTATTTTTGAAAAATTTGCTGTAGAAAAGGCAATCCCTGGCGCAATTAAAATTTGGGACAGTAGAAAATTATTTTTTGAAAAATTTACTATAGAAAGGCAATCCCTGGCGTAATTAAAATTTGCGACAGTAAAAAATTATTTTTTGAAAAATTTGCCGTAGAAAAGGCAATCCTTGGCGAAATTAAAATTTGCGACAGTAAAAAATTATTTTTTGAAAAATTTACTGTAGAAAAGGCAATCCCTGGCGCAATTAAAATTTGCGACAGTAAAAAATTATTTTTGAAAAATTTACTATAGAAAAGGCAATCCCTGCCGTAATTAAAATTTGCGACAGTAAAAAATTATTTTTTGCATAATTTACTGTAAAAAAGGCAATACCTGGCGTAATTAAAATTTGCGACAGTAGAAAATTAATTTGTGAAAAATTTACTATAGGAAAGGCAATCCCTGGCGGATTTAAAATTTGCGACAGTAAAAATTAATTTTTGAAAAATTTACTATAGAAAAGGCAATCCCTGGCGCAATTAAAATTTGCGACAGTAAAAAATTATTTTTTGCATAATTTACTGTAAAAAAGGCAATACCTGGCGCAATTAAAATTTGCGACAGTATAAAATTAATTTTGAAAAATTTACTATAGAAAAGGCAATCCCTGGCGTAATTAAAATTTGCGACAGTAAAAAATTATTTTTTGAAAAATTTGCTGTAGAAAAGGCAATCCCTGGCGCAATTAAAATTTGCGACAGTAGAAAATTATTTTTTGACAAATTTACTATAGAAAAGGCAATCCCTGGCGTAATTAAAATTTGCGACAGTAAAAAATTATTTTTTGCATAATTTACTGTAAAAAAGGCAATCCCTGGCGTAATTAAAATTTGCGACAGTAGAAAATAAATTTGTGAAAAATTTACTATAGAAAAGGCAAACCCTGGCGGATTTAAAATTGCGACAGTAAAAAATTAATTTTTGAAAAATTTACTATAGAAAAGGCAATCCCTGGCGCAATTAAAATTTGCGACAGTAAAAAATTATTTTTTGAATAATTTACTATGGGAAAGGCAATCCCTGGCCAATTAAAATTTGCGACAGTAAAAAATTAATTTTTGAAAAATTTACTATAGAAAAGGCAATCCCTGGCGCAATTAAAATTTGCGACAGTAGAAAATTATTTTTTGAAAAATTTACTATAGAAAAGGCAATCCCTGGCGCAATTAAAATTTGCGACAGTATAAAATTAAATTTTGAAAAATTTACTATAGAAAAGGCAATCCCTGGCGCAATTAAAATTTGCGACAGTAAAAAATTATTTTTTGAAAAATTTACTATAGAAAAGGCAATCCCTGTCGTAATTAAAATTTGCGACAGTAAAAAATTAATTTTTGAAAAATTTACTATAGAAAAGGTAATCCCTGGCGCAATTAAAATTTGCAAGAGTAAAAAATTAATTTTTGAATAATTTACTATAGTAAAGGCAATCCCTGGCGCAACTAAAATTTGCGACATTAAAAAATTATTTTTTGAAAAATTTACTGTAGAAAAGGCAATCCCTGGCGTAATTAAAATTTTCGACAGTAAAAAATTAATTTTTGAAAATTTACTATAGAAAAGGCAATCCCTGGCGCAATTAAAATTTGCGACAGTAAAAAATTATTTTTTGAAAAATTTACTGTAGAAAAGGCAATCCCTGGCGCAATTAAAATTTGCGACAGTAAAAAATTATTTTTTGAAAAATTTACTATAGAAAAGGCAATCCCTGACGCAATTAAAATTTGCGACAGTAAAAAATTAATTTTTGAAAAATTTACTATAGAAAAGGCAATCCCTGGCGCAACTAAAATTTGCGACAGTAAAAAATTATTTTTTGAAAAATTTACTGTAGAAAAGGCAATCCCTGGCGCAATTAAAATTTGCGACAGTATAAAATTAAATTTTGAAAAATTTACTATAGAAAAGGCAATCCCTGGCGCAATTAAAATTTGCGACAGTAAAAAATT
>CAWVNZ010000397.1:0-85106 GCA_963930735.1 Dioctria linearis | reverse complement strand
TTACTATAGAAAAGGCAATCGCTAGCGCAATTAAAATATGCGACAGTATAAAATTAAATGTTGTAAAATTTACTATAGAAAAGGCAATCCCTGGCGTATTTAAAATTTGCGACAGTAAAAGATTAATTTGTGAAAAATTTACTATAGAAAATTCAATCCCTGCCGCAATTAAAATTTGCGACGGTAAAAAAATATTTTTTGAAAAATTTACTATAGAAAAGGCAATCCCTGTCGTAATAAAAATTTGCGACAGTAAAAAATTAATTTTTGAAAAATTTACTATAAAAAAGGCAATCCCTGGCGCAATTAAAATTTGTGACAGTATAAAATTATTTTTTGAAAAATGTACTATAGAAAGGCAATTCCTGGCGCAATTAAAATTTGCGAAAGTATAAAATTAAATTTTGAAAAATTTACTATAGAAAAGGCAATCCCTGGCGCAATTAAAATTTGCGACAGTAAAAAATTATTTTTTGCAAAATTTACTATAGAAAAGGCAATCCCTGGCGTATTTAAAATTTGCGACAGTAAAAAATTAATTTGTGAAAAATTTACTATAGAAAAGGCAATACCTGGCGTATTTAAAATTTGCGACAGTATAAAATTAAATTTTGAACAATTTACTATAGAAAAGGCAATCCCTGGCGTAATTAAAATTTTCGACAGTAAAAAATTATTTTTTGCAAAATTTACTGTAGAAAAGGCAATCCCTGGCCCAATTAAAATTTGCGACAGTAAAAAATTATTTTTTGAAAAATTTACTATAGAAAAGGCAATCCCTGGCATATTTAAAATTTGCGACAGTAAAAAATTATTTTTTGAAAAATTTACTATAGAAAAGGCAATCCCTGGCGAAATTAAAATTTGCGACAGCAAAAAATTAATTTTTGAAAAATTTACTGCAGAAAAGGCAATCCCTGGCGCAATTAAAATTTGCGACAGTATAAAATTAAATTTTGAAAAATTTACTATAGAAAAGGCAATCCCTGGCGTAATTAAAATTTGCGACAGTAAAAAATTATTTTTTGCAAAATTTACTGTAGAAAAGGCAATCCCTGGAGCAATTAAAACTTGCGACAGTAAAAAATTATTTTTTGAAAAATTTACTGTAGAAAAGGCAATCCCTGGCGGATTTAAAATTTGCGACAGTAAAAAATTAATTTGTGAAAAATTTACTGTAGAAAAGGCAATCCCTGGCGCAATTAAAATTTGCGACAGTAGAAAATTATTTTTTGAAAAAATTACTGTAGAAAGCAAACCCTTGCCCAATTAAAATTTGCGAAAGTAAAAAATTAAATTTTGAAAAATTTACTATAGAACAGGCAATCCCTGGCGTAATTAAAATTTGCGACAGTATAAAATTAAATTTTGAAAAATTTACTATAGAAAAGGCAATCCCTGGCGCATTTAAAATTTGCGACAGTAAAAAATTATTTTTTTTGCAAATTTACTATAGAAAAGGCAATCCCTGGCGCAATTAAAATTTGCGACAGTAGAATATTATTTTTTGAATAATTTACTATAGAAAAGGCAATCCCTGGCGTAATTAAAATTTGCGACAGTATAAAATTATTTTTTGAAAAATTTACTATAGAAAAAGGCAATCCCTGGCGCAATTAAAATTTTCGACAGTAAAAAATTATTTTTTGAAAAATTTACTGTAGAAAAGGCAATCCCTGGCGCAATTAAAATTTGCGACAGTAGAAAATTATTTTTTGAAAAATTTACTATAGAAAAGGCAATCCCTGGCGTAATTAAAATTTTCGACAGTAAAAAACTAGTTTTTGAAAAATTTACTATAGAAAAGGCAATCAATGGGGCAATTAAAATTTGCGACAGTAAAAA
This sequence comes from Dioctria linearis, assembly GCA_963930735.1. NCBI lineage: Eukaryota > Metazoa > Arthropoda > Insecta > Diptera > Asilidae > Dioctria > Dioctria linearis. The sequence goes on along the minus strand of CAWVNZ010000397.1, from coordinate 83,261 downwards.
ATTATTTTTTGCAAAATTTACTGTAGAAAAGGCAATCCCTGGAGCAATTAAAACTTGCGACAGTAAAAAATTATTTTTTGAAAAATTTACTGTAGAAAAGGCAATCCCTGGCGGATTTAAAATTTGCGACAGTAAAAAATTAATTTGTGAAAAATTTACTGTAGAAAAGGCAATCCCTGGCGCAATTAAAATTTGCGACAGTAGAAAATTATTTTTTGAAAAAATTACTGTAGAAAAGCAAACCCTTGCCAATTAAAATTTGCGAAAGTAAAAAATTAAATTTTGAAAAATTTACTATAGAAAAGGCAATCCTGGCGAAATTAAAATTTGCGACAGCAAAAAATTAATTTTTGAAAAATTTACTGCAGAAAAGGCAATCCCTGGCGCAATTAAAATTTGCGACAGTATAAAATTAAATTTTGAAAAATTTACTATAGAAAAGGCAATCCCTGGCGTAATTAAAATTTGCGACAGTAAAAAATTATTTTTTGCAAAATTTACTGTAGAAAAGGCAATCCCTGGAGCAATTAAATACTTGCGACAGTAAAAAATTATTTTTTGAAAAATTTACTGTAGAAAAGGCAATCCCTGGCGGATTTAAAAATTTGCGACAGTAAAAAATTAATTTGTGAAAAATTTACTGTAGAAAAGGCAATCCCTGGCGCAATTAAAATTTGCGACAGTAGAAAATTATTTTTTGAAAAAATTACTGTAGAAAAGCAAACCCTTGCCCAATTAAAATTTGCGAAAGTAAAAAATTAAATTTTGAAAAATTTACTATAGAACAGGCAATCCCTGGCGTAATTAAAATTTGCGACAGTAAAAAATTATTTTTTGAATAATTTACTATAGAAAAGGCAATCCCTGGCGTAACTAAAATTTTCGACAGTAAAAAATTAGTTTTTGAAAAATTTACTATAGAAAAGGCAATCCCTGGCGCAATTAAAATTTGCGACAGTAGAAAATTATTTTTTGAATAATTTACTATAGAAAAGGCAATCCCTGGCGTAATTAAAATTTGCGACAGTATAAAATTATTTTTTGAAAAATTTACTATAGAAAAGGCAATCCCTGGCGCAATTAAAATTTTCGACAGTAAAAAATTATTTTTTGAAAAATTTACTGTAGAAAAGGCAATCCCTGGCGGAATTAAAATTTGCGACAGTAGAAAATTATTTTTTGAAAAATTTACTATAGAAAAGGCAATCCCTGGCGTAATTAAAATTTTCGACAGTAAAAAACTAGTTTTTGAAAAATTTACTATAGAAAAGGCAATCAATGGGGCAATTAAAATTTGCGACAGTAAAAAATTATTTTTTGAATAAATTACTATAGAAAAGGCAATCCCTGGCGCAATTAAAATTTGCGACAGTATTAAATTAAATTTTGAAAAATTTACTGTAGAAAAGGCAATCCCTGGCGTAATTAAAATTTGCGACAGTAAAAAATTAATTTTTGAAAAATTTACTATAGAAAAGGCAATCCCTGGCGCAATTAAAACTTGCGACAGTAAAAAATTATTTTTTGAAAAATTTACTGTAGAAAAGGCAATCCCTGGCGGATTTAAAATTTGCGACAGTAAAAAATTAATTTGTGAAAAATTTACTGTAGAAAAGGCAATCCCTGGCGCAATTAAAATTTGCGACAGTAGAAAATTATTTTTTGAAAAAATTACTGTAGAAAAGCAAACCCTGGCCCAATTAAAATTTGCGAAAGTAAAAAATTAAATTTTGAAAAATTTACTATAGAACAGGCAATCCCTGGCGTAATTAAAATTTGCGACAGTATAAAATTAAATTTTGAAAAATTTACTATAGAAAAGGCAATCCCTGGCGCATTTAAAATTTGCCACAGTAAAAAATTATTTTTTTTGCAAAATTTGCTATAGAAAAGGCAATCCCTGTCGCAATTAAAATTTGCGACAATAAAAAATTATTTTTTGAATAATTTACTATAGAAAAGGCAATCCCTGGCGTAATTAAAATTTTCGACAGTAAAAAATTAGTTTTTGACAAATTTACTATAGAAAAGGCAATCCCTGGCGCAATTAAAATTTGCGACAGTAAAAAATTATTTTTTGAATAATTTACTATAGAAAAGGCAATCCCTGGCGTAACTAAAATTTTCGACATTAAAAAATTAGTTTTTGAAAAATTTACTATAGAAAAGGCAATCCCTGGCGCAATTAAAATTTGCGACAGTAGAAAATTATTTTTTGAATAATTTACTATAGAAAAGGCAATCCCTGGCGTAATTAAAATTTGCGACAGTATAAAAATATTTTTTGAAAAATTTACTATAGAAAAGGCAATCCCTGGCGCAATTAAAATTTTCGACAGTAAAAAATTATTTTTTGAAAAATTTACTGTAGAAAAGGCAATCCCTGGCGCAATTAAAATTTGCGACAGTAGAAAATTATTTTTTGAAAAATTTACTATAGAAAAGGCAATCCCTGGCGTAATTAAAATTTTCGACAGTAAAAAACTAGTTTTTGAAAAATTTACTATAGAAAAGGCAATCAATGGGGCAATTAAAATTTGCGACAGTAAAAAATTATTTTTTGAATAAATTACTATAGAAAAGGCAATCCCTGGCGCAATTAAAATTTGCGACAGTATTAAATTAAATTTTGAAAAATTTACTGTAGAAAAGGCAATCCCTGGCGTAATTAAAATTTGCGACAGTAGAAAATTATTTTTTGAAAAATTTACTATAGGAAAGGCAATCCCTTGCGCAATTAAAATTTGCGACAGTAAAAAATTATTTTTTGAATAATTTACTATAGAAAAGGCAATCCCTGGCGTTTTTAAAATTTGCGACAGTAAAAAATTATTTTTTGAATAATTTACTATAGAAAAGGCAATCCCTGGCGTATTTAAAATTTGCGACAGTAAAAAATTAATTTGTGAAAAATTTACTATAGAAAAGGCAATCCCTGGCGTAATTAAAATTTGCGACAGTATAAAATTATTTTTTGAAAAATTTACTATAGAAAAGGCAATCCCTGGCGTATTTTAAATTTGCGACAGTAAAAAATTAATTTTTGAAAAATTTACTGTAGAAAAGGCAATCGCTGGCGTAATTAAAATTTTCGACAGTAAAAAATTATTTTTTGAAAAATTTACTATAGAAAAGGCAATCCCTGGCGTAATTAAAATTTGCGACAGTAAAAAATTAATTTGTGATAAATTTACTATAGAAAAGGCAATCCCTGGCGTATTTAAAATTCGCGACAGTAAAAAATTAATTTTTGAAAAATTTTCCATAGAAAAGGCAATCCCTGGCGCAATTAAAATTTGCGACAGTATTAAATTAAATTTTGAAAAATTTACTGTAGAAAATGCAATCCGTGGCGTAATTAAAATTTGCGACAGTAGAAAATTATTTTTTGAAAAATTTACTATATGAAAGGCAATCCCTTGCGCAATTAAAATTTGCGACAGTAAAAAATTATTTTTTGAATAATTTACTATAGAAAAGGCAATCCCTGGCGTAATTAAAATTTGCGACAGTATAAAATTATTTTTTGAAAAATTTACTATAGAAAAGGCAATCCCTGGCGTATTTTAAATTTGCGACAGTAAAAAATTAATTTTTGAAAAATTTACTGTAGAAAAGGCAATCGCTGGCGTAATTAAAATTTGCGACAGTATAAAATTAATTTTTGAGAAATTTACTGTAGAAAAGGCAATCCCTGGCGCAATTAAAATTTGCGACAGTAAAAAATTAAATTTTGAAAAATTTACTATAGAACAGGCAATCCCTGGCGTAATTAAAATTTGCGACAGTATAAAATTAAATTTTGAAAAATTTACTATAGAAAAGGCAACCCCTGGCGCATTTAAAGTTTGCGACAGTAAAAAATTATTTTTTTTGCAAAATTTACTATAGAAAAGGCAATCCCTGGCGCAATTAAAATTTGCGACAGTAAAAAAATTATTTTTTGAATAATTTACTATAGAAAAGGCAATCCCTGGCGTAATTAAAATTTTCGACAGTAAAAAATTAGTTTTTGAAAAATTTACTATAGAAAAGGCAATCCCTGGCGCAATTAAAATTTGCGACAGTAAAAAATTATTTTTTGAATAATTTACTATAGAAAAGGCAATCGTTGGCGTAATTAAAATTTGCGACAGTAGAAAATTATTTTTTGAAAAATTTACTATAGGAAAGGCAATCCCTTGCGCAATTAAAATTTGCGACAGTAAAAAATTATTTTTTGAATAATTTACTATAGAAAAGGCAATCCCTGGCGTATTTAAAATTTGCGACAGTAAAAAATAATTTTTTGAATAATTTACTATAGAAAAGGCAATCCCTGGCGTATTTAAAATTTGCGACAGTAAAAAAATAATTTGTGAAAAATTTACTATAGAAAAGGCAATCCCTGGCGTAATTAAAATTTGCGACAGTAAAAAATTATTTTTTGTAAAATTTACTGTAGAAAAGGCAATCCCTGGCGCAATTAAATCTTGCGACAGTAAAAAATTATTTTTTGAAAAATTTATTATAGAAAAGGCAATCCCTGGCGTAATTAAAATTTGCGACAGTATAAAATTATTTTTTGAAAAATTTACTATAGAAAATGCAATCCCTGGCGTATTTTAAATTTGCGACAGTAAAAAATTAATTTTTGAAAAATTTACTGTAGAAAAGGCAATCGCTGGCGTAATTAAAATTTTCGACAGTAAAAAATTATTTTTTGAAAAATTTACTATAGAAAAGGCAATCCCTGGCGTAATTAAAATTTGCGACAGTAAAAAATTAATTTGTGAAAAATTTACTATAGAAAACGCAATCCCTGGCGTATTTAAAATTTGCGACAGTAAAAAATTAATTTTTGAAAAATTTACCATAGAAAAGGCAATCCCTGGCGCAATTAAAATTTGCGACAGTATAAAATTAAATTCTGAAAAATTTACTGTAGAAAAGGCAATCGCTGGCGTAATTAAAATTTGCGACAGTAGAAAATTAATTTTTGAAAAATTTACTATAGAAAAGGCAATCCCTGGCGCAATTAAAATTTGCGACAGTAAAAAATTATTTTTTGAAAAATTAACTATAGAAAAGGCAATCCCTGGCGTAATTAAAATTTGCGACAGTAAAAAATTAATTTGTGAAAAATTTACTAAAGAAAAGGCAATCCCTGGCGTATTTAAAATTTGCGACAGTAAAAAATTAATTTTTGAAAAATTTACTGTAGAAAAGGCAATCGCTGGCGTAATTAAAATTTTCGACAGTAAAAAATTATTTTTTGAAAAATTTACTATAGAAAAGGCAATCCCTGGCGTAATTAAAATTTGCGACAGTAAAAAATTAATTTGTGAAAAATTTACTATAGAAAAGGCAATCCCTGGCATATTTAAAATTTGCGACAGTAAAAAATTAATTTTTGAAAAATTTACTATAGAAAAGGCAATCCCAGGCGTAATTAACATTTTCGACAGTAAAAAAATATTTTTTGAAAAATTTACTGTAGAAAAGGTAATCCCTGGCGCAATTAAAATTTGCGACAGTAAAAAATTATTTTTTGAATAATTTACTATAGAAAAGGCAATCCCTGGCGTAATTAAAATTTGCGACAGTAAAAATTATTTTTTGAATAATTTACTATAGAAAAGGCAATCCCTGGCGCAATTAAAATTTGCGACAGTATAAAATTATATTCTGAAAAATTTACTGTAGAAAAGGCAATCGCTGGCGTAATTAAAATTTGCGACAGTAGAAAATTATTTTTTGAAAAATTTACTATAGAAAAGGCAATCCCTGGCGCAATTAAAATTTGCGACAGTAAAAAATTATTTTTTTGAAAAATTTAATATAGAAAAAGCAATCCCTGGCGTAATTAAAATTTTCGACAGTAAAAAATTAGTTTTTGAAAAATTTACTATAGAAAAGGCAATCCCTGGCGCAATTAAAATTTGCGACAGTAAAAAATTATTTTTTGAATAATTTACTATAGAAAAGGCAATCCCTGGCATAATTAAAATTTTCGACAGTAAAAAATTAGTTTTTGAAAAATTTACTGTAGAAAAGGCAATTCCTGGCGCAATTAAAATTTGCGACAGTATAAAATTAAATTTTGAAAAATTTACTATAGAAAAGGCAATCCCTGGCGTAATTAAAATTTGCGACAGTAAAGAATTATTTTTTGAAAAATTTACTGTAGAAAAGGTAATCCCTAGCGGATTTAAAATTTGCGACAGTAAAAAATTAATTTGTGAAAAATTTACTGCAGAAAAGGCAATCCCTGGCGCAATTAAAATTTGCGACAGTAGAAAATTATTTTTTGAAAAATTTACTGTAGAAAAGGCAATCCCTGGCGTAACTAAAATTTGCGGCAGTAAAAAATTATTTTTTGAAAAATTTACTGTAGAAAAGGCAATCCCTGACGCAAATAAAATTTGCGACAGTAAAAAATTAGTTTTTGAATAATTTACTATAGAAACTCAATCCCTGGCGTATTTAAAATTTGCGGCAGTAAAAAATTATTTTGTGAATAATTTACTATAGAAAAGGCAATCCCTGGCGTATTTAAAATTTGCGACAGTAAAAAATTAATTTGTGAAAAATTTACTATAGAAAAGGCAATCCCTGTCGTAATTAAAATTTGCAACAGTAAAAAATTATTTTTTGAAAAATTTACTATAGAAAATGCAATCCCTGGCGTATTTTAAATTTGCGACAGTAAAAAATAATTTTTTGAATAATTTACTATAGAAAAGGCAATCCCTGGCGTATTTAAAATTTGCGACAGTAAAAAAATAATTTGTGAAAAATTTACTATAGAAAAGGCAATCCCTGGCGTAATTAAAATTTGCGACAGTAAAAAATTATTTTTTGTAAAATTTACTGTAGAAAAGGCAATCCCTGGCGCAATTAAATCTTGCGACAGTAAAAAATTATTTTTTGAAAAATTTATTATAGAAAAGGCAATCCCTGGCGTAATTAAAATTTGCGACGGTATAAAATTATTTTTTGAAAAATTTACTATAGAAAATGCAATCCCTGGCGTATTTTAAATTTGCGACAGTAAAAAATTAATTTTTGAAAAATTTACTGTAGAAAAGGCAATCGCTGGCGTAATTAAAATTTTCGACAGTAAAAAATTATTTTTTGAAAAATTTACTAAAGAAAAGGCAATCCCTGGCGTAATTGAAATTTGCGACAGTAAAAAATTAATTTGTGAAAAATTTACTATAGAAAACGCAATCCCTGGCGTATTTAAAATTTGCGACAGTAAAAAATTAATTTTTGAAAAATTTACCATAGAAAAGGCAATCCCTGGCGCAATTAAAATTTGCGACAGTATAAAATTAAATTCTGAAAAATTTACTGTAGAAAAGGCAATCGCTGGCGTAATTAAAATTTGCGACAGTAGAAAATAAATTTTTGAAAAATTTACTATAGAAAAGGCAATCCCTGGCGCAATTAAAATTTGCGACAGTAAAAAATTATTTTTTGAAAAATTAACTATAGAAAAGGCAATCCCTGGCGTAATTAAAATTTGCGACAGTAAAAAATTAATTTGTGAAAAATTTACTATAGAAAAGGCAATCCCTGGCGTATTTAAAATTTGCGACAGTAAAAAATTAATTTTTGAAAAATTTACTGTAGAAAAGGCAATCGCTGGCGTAATTAAAATTTTCGACAGTAAAAAATTATTTTTTGAAAAATTTACTGTAGAAAAGGCAATTCCTGGCGCAATTAAAATTTGCGACAGTATAAAATTAAATTTTGAAAAATTTACTATAGAAAAGGCAATCCCTGGCGTAATTAAAATTTGCGACAGTAAAGAATTATTTTTTGAAAAATTTACTGTAGAAAAGGTAATCCCTAGCGGATTTAAAATTTGCGACAGTAAAAAATTAATTTGTGAAAAATTTACTGCAGAAAAGGCAATCCCTGGCGCAATTAAAATTTGCGACAGTAGAAAATTATTTTTTGAAAAATTTACTGTAGAAAAGGCAATCCCTGGCGTAACTAAAATTTGCGGCAGTAAAAAATTATTTTTTGAAAAATTTACTGTAGAAAAGGCAATCCCTGACGCAAATAAAATTTGCGACAGTAAAAAATTAGTTTTTGAATAATTTACTATAGAAACTCAATCCCTGGCGTATTTAAAATTTGCGGCAGTAAAAAATTATTTTGTGAATAATTTACTATAGAAAAGGCAATCCCTGGCGTATTTAAAATTTGCGACAGTAAAAAATTAATTTGTGAAAAATTTACTATAGAAAAGGCAATCCCTGGCGTAATTAAAATTTGCAACAGTAAAAAATTATTTTTTGAAGAATTTACTGTAGAAAAGGCAATTCCTGGCGCAATTAAAACTTGCGACAGTAGAAAATTATTTTTTGAAAAATTTACTGTAGAAAAGGCAATCCCCGGCGTAACTAAAATTTGTGGCAGTAAAAAATTATTTTTTGAAAAATTTACTGTAGAAAAGGCAATCCCTGGCGCAATTAAAATTTGCGACAGTAAAAAATTAGTTTTTGAATAATTTACTATAGAAACTCAATCCCTGGCGTATTTAAAATTTGCGACAGTAAAAAATTATTTTGTGAATAATTTACTATAGAAAAGGCAATCCCTGGCGTATTTAAAATTTGCGACAGTAAAAAATTAATTTGTGAAAAATTTACTATAGAAAAGGCAATCCCTGGCGTAATTAAAATTTGCGACAGTAAAAAATTATTTTTTGTAAAATTTACTGTAGAAAAGGCAATCCCTGGCGCAATTAAAATTTGCGACAGTAAAAAATTATTTTTTGAATAATTTACTATAGAAAAGGCAATCCCTGGCGTAATTAAAATTTGCGACAGTAGAAAATTATTTTTTGAAAAATTTACTATAGGAAAGGCAATCCCTTGCGCAATTAAAATTTGCGACAGTAAAAAATTATTTTTTGAATAATTTACTATAGAAAAGGCAATCCCTGGCGTATTTAAAATTTGCGACAGTAAAAAATTATTTTTTGAATAATTTACTATAGAAAAGGCAATCCCTGGCGTATTTAAAATTTGCGACAGTAAAAAAATAATTTATTAAAAATTTACTATAGAAAAGGCAATCCCTGGCGTAATTAAAATTTGCGACAGTAAAAAATTATTTTTTGTAAAATTTACTGTAGAAAAGGCAATCCCTGGCGCAATTAAATCTTGCGACAGTAAAAAATTATTTTTTGAAAAATTTACTATAGAAAAGGCAATCCCTGGCGTAATTAAAATTTGCGACAGTATAAAATTATTTTTTGAAAAATTTACTATAGAAAAGGCAATCCCTGGCGTATTTTAAATTTGCGACAGTAAAAAATTAATTTTTGAAAAATTTACTGTAAAAAAGGCAATCGCTGGCGTAATTAAAATTTTCGACAGTAAAAAATTATTTTTTGAAAAATTTACTATAGAAAAGGCAATCCCTGGCGTAATTAAAATTTGCGACAGTAAAAAATTAATTTGTGAAAAATTTACTATAGAAAAGGCAATCCCTGGCGTATTTAAAATTTGCGACAGTAAAAAATTAATTTTTGAAAAATTTACCATAGAAAAGGCAATCCCTGGCGCAATTAAAATTTGCGACAATATAAAATTAAATTCTGAAAAATTTACTGTAGAAAAGGCAATCGCTGGCGTAATTAAAATTTGCGACAGTAGAAAATTAATTTTTGAAAAATTCACTATAGAAAAGGCAATCCCTGGCGCAATTAAAATTTGCGACAGTAAAAAATTATTTTTTGAAAAATTTACTATAGGAAAGGCAATCCCTGGCGTAATTAAAATTTGCGACAGTAAAAAATTAATTTGTGAAAAATTTACTATAGAAAAGGCAATCCCTGGCGTATTTAAAATTTGCGACAGTAAAAAATTAATTTTTGAAAAATTTACTGTAGAAAAGGCAATCGCTGGCGTAATTAAAATTTTCGACAGTAAAAAATTATTTTTTGAAAAATTTACTATAGAAAAGGCAATCCCTGGCGTAATTAAAATTTGCGATAGTAAAAAATTAATTTGTGAAAAATTTACTATAGAAAAGGCAATCCCTGGCATATTTAAAATTTGCGACAGTAAAAAATTAATTTTTGAAAAATATACTATAGAAAAGGCAATTCCTGGCGTAATTAACATTTTCGACAGTAAAAAATTATTTTTTGAAAAATTTACTGTAGAAAAGGCAATCCCTGGCGCAATTAAAATTTGCGACAGTAAAAAATTATTTTTTGAAAATTTTCTATAGAAAAGGCAATCGCTGGCGTAATTAAAATTTTCGACAGTAAAAAATTATTTTTTGAAAAATTTACTATAGAAAAGGCAATCCCTGGCGTAATTAAAATTTGCGACAGTATAAAATTATTTTTTGAAAAATTTACTATAGAAAAGGCAATCCCTGGCGTATTTTAAATTTGCGACAGTAAAAAATTAATTTTTGAAAAATTTACTGTAGAAAAGGCAATCGCTGGCGTAAGTAAAATTTTCGACAGTAAAAAATTATTTTTTGAAAAATTTACTATAGAAAAGGCAATCCCTGGCGTAATTAAAATTTGCGACAGTAAAAAATTAATTTGTGAAAAATTTACTATAGAAAAGGCAATCCCTGGCGTATTTAAAATTTGCGACAGTAAAAAATTAATTTTTGAAAAATTTACCATAGAAAAGGCAATCCCTGGCGCAATTAAAATTTGCGACAGTATAAAATTAAATTCTGAAAAATTTACTGTAGAAAAGGCAATCGCTGGCGTAATTAAAATTTGCGACAGTAGAAAATTAATTTTTGAAAAATTTACTATAGAAAAGGCAATCGTTGGCGTAATTAAAATTTGCGACAGTAGAAAATTAATTTTTGAAAAATTTACTATAGAAAAGGCAATCCCTGGCGCAATTAAAATTTGCGACAGTAAAAAATTATTTTTTGAATAATTTACTATAGAAAAGGCAATCCCTGGCGTAATTAAAATTTGCGACAGTAAAAATTATTTTTTGAATAATTTACTATAGAAAAGGCAATCCCTGGCGCAATTAAAATTTGCGACAGTATAAAATTATATTCTGAAAAATTTACTGTAGAAAAGGCAATCGCTGGCGTAATTAAAATTTGCGACAGTAGAAAATTATTTTTTGAAAAATTTACTATAGAAAAGGCAATCCCTGGCGCAATTAAAATTTGTGACAGTAAAAAATTATTTTTTTGAAAAATTTAATATAGAAAAAGCAATCCCTGGCGTAATTAAAATTTTCGACAGTAAAAAATTAGTTTTTGAAATATTTACTATAGAAAAGGCAATCCCTGGCGCAATTAAAATTTGCGACAGTAAAAAATTATTTTTTGAATAATTTACTATAGAAAAGGCAATCCCTGGCATAATTAAAATTTTCGACAGTAAAAAATTAGTTTTTGAAAAATTTACTATAGAAAAGGCAATCCCTGGCGCAATTAAAATTTGTGACAGTAAAAAATTATTTTTTTGAAAAATTTAATATAGAAAAAGCAATCCCTGGCGTAATTAAAATTTGCGACAGTAAAAAATTATTTTTTGAAAAATTTACTGTAGAAAAGGTAATCCCTAGCGGATTTAAAATTTGCGACAGTAAAAAATTAATTTGTGAAAAATTTACTGCAGAAAAGGCAATCCCTGGCGCAATTAAAATTTGCGACAGTAGAAAATTATTTTTTGAAAAATTTACTGTAGAAAAGGCAATCCGTGGCGTAACTAAAATTTGCGGCAATAAAAAATTATTTTTTGAAAAATTTACTGTAGAAAAGGCAATCCCTGGCGCAAATAAAATTTGCGACAGTAAAAAATTAGTTTTTGAATAATTTACTATAGAAACTCAATCCCTGGCGTATTTAAAATTTGCGGCAGTAAAAAATTATTTTGTGAATAATTTACTATAGAAAAGGCAATCCCTGGCGTATTTAAAATTTGCGACAGTAAAAAATTAATTTGTGAAAAATTTACTATAGAAAAGGCAATCCCTGGCGTAATTAAAATTTGCGACATTAAAAAATTATTTTTTGTAAAATTTACTGTAGGAAAGGCAATCCCTGGTGCAATTAAAACTTGCGACAGTAAAAAATTATTTTTTGAAAAATTTACTATAGAAAAGGCAATCCCTGGCGTAATTAAAATTTGCGACAGTATAAAATTATTTTTTGAAAAATTTACTATAGAAAAGGCAATCCCTGGCGTAATTAAAATTTGCGACAGCAAAAAATTAATTTTTGAGAAATTTACTGTAGAAAAGGCAATCCCTGGCGCAATTAAAATTTCCGACAGTATAAAATTAAATTTTGAAAAATTTACTATAGAAAAGGCAATCCCTGGCGTAATTAAAATTTGCGACAGTAAAAAATTATTTTTTGAAAAATTTACTGTAGAAAAGGCAATCCCTGGCGCAATTAAAATTTGCGATAGTAAAAAATTAGTTTTTGAATAATTTACTATAGAAACTCAATCCGTGGCGTATTTAAAATTTGCGACAGTAAAAAATTATTTTGTGAATAATTTACTATAGAAAAGGCAATCCCTGGCGTATTTAAAATTTGCGACAGTAAAAAATTAATTTGTGAAAAATTTACTATAGAAAAGGCAATCCCTGGCGTAATTAAAATTTGCGACAGTAAAAAATTATTTTTTGAAAAATTTACTGTAGAAGAAGCAATCCCTGGCGCAATTAAAATTTGCGGCAGTAAAAAATTATTTTTCGAAAAATTTACTATAGAAAAGGCAATCCCTGGCGTAATTAAAATTTGCGACAGTAAAAAATTATTTTTTGCAAAATTTACTCTAGAAAAGGCAATCCCTGTCGCAATTAATAATTGCGACAGTATAAAATTTAATTTTGAAAAATTTACTATAGAAAAGGCAATCCCTGGCGTTTTTAAAATTTGCGACAGTAAAAAATTAGTTTTTGAATAATTTACTATAGAAACTCAATCCCTGGCGTATTTAAAATTTGCGACAGTAAAAAATTATTTTGTGAATAATTTACTATAGAAAAGGCAATCCCTGGCGTATTTAAAATTTCCGACAGTAAAAAATTAATTTGTGAAAAATTTACTATAGAAAAGGCAATCCCTGGCGTAATTAAAATTTGCGACAGTAAAAAATTATTTTTTGAAAAACTTACTGTAGAAAAGCAATCCCTGGCGCAATTAAAATTTGCGGCAGTAAAAAATTATTTTTCGAAAAATTTACTATAGAAAAGGCAATCCCTGGCGTATTTAAAATTTGCGACAGTAAAAAGTTATTTTTTGCAAAATTTACTATAGAAAAGGCAATCCCTGGCGCAATTAAAATTTGCGACAGTATAAAATTAAATTTTGAAAAATTTACTATAGAAAGGCAATCCCTGGCGTTTTTAAAATTTGCGACAGTATAAAATTAAATTTTGAAAAATTTACTGTAGAAAAGGCAATCCCTGGCGCAATTAAAATTTGCGACAGTAAAAAATTATTTTTTGAAAAATTTACTGTAGAAAAGGCAATCCCTGGCGCAATTAAAATTTGCGACAGTAAAAAATTAAATTTTGAAAAATTTACTATAAAAAGGCAATCCCTGGCGTAATTAAAATTTGCGACAGTATAAAATTAAATTTTGAAAAATTTACTATAGAAAAGGCAATCCCTGGCGTATTTAAAATTTGCGAAAGTAAAAAATTAATTTTTGAAAAATTTACTATAGAAGAGGCAATCCCTGGCGCAATTAAAATTTGCGACAGTAAAAAATTATTTTTTGAAAAATTTACTGTAGAAAAGGCAATCCCTGGCGCAATTAAAATTTTCGACAGTAAAAAATTATTTTTTGAAAATTTACTATAGAAAAGGCAATCCCTGATTTACTGTAGAAAAGGCAATCGCTGGCGTAATTGAAATTTGCGACAGTAGAAAATTAATTTTTGAAAAATTTACTATAGAAAAGGCAATCGTTGGCGTAATTAAAATTTGCGACAGTAGAAAATTAATTTTTGAAAAATTTACTATAGAAAAGGCAATCCCTGGCGCAATTAAAATTTGCGACAGTAAAAAATTATTTTTTGAATAATTTACTATAGGAAAGGCAATCCCTGGCGTAATTAAAATTTGCGACAGTAAAAATTATTTTTTGAATAATTTACTATAGAAAAGGCAATCCCTGGCGCAATTAAAATTTGCGACAGTATAAAATTATATTCTGAAAAATTTACTGTAGAAAAGGCAATCGCTGGCGTAATTAAAATTTGCGACAGTAGAAAATTATTTTTTGAAAAATTTACTATAGAAAAGGCAATCCCTGGCGCAATTAAAATTTGCGACAGTAAAAAATTATTTTTTTGAAAAATTTAATATAGAAAAAGCAATCCCTGGCGTAATTAAAATTTTCGACAGTAAAAAATTAGTTTTTGAAATATTTACTGCAGAAAAGGCAATCCCTGGCGCAATTAAAATTTGCGACAGTAGAAAATTATTTTTTGAAAAATTTACTGTAGAAAAGGCAATCCCTGGCGTAACTAAAATTTGCGGCAGTAAAAAATTATTTTTTGAAAAATTTACTGTAGAAAAGGCAATCCCTGGCGCAAATAAAATTTGCGACAGTAAAAAATTAGTTTTTGAATAATTTACTATAGAAACTCAATCCCTGGCGTATTTAAAATTTGCGGCAGTAAAAAATTATTTTGTGAATAATTTACTATAGAAAAGGCAATCCCTGGCGTATTTAAAATTTGCGACAGTAAAAAATTAATTTGTGAAAAATTTACTATAGAAAAGGCAATCCTTGGCGTAATTAAAATTTGCGACAGTAAAAAATTATTTTTTGAAAAATTTACTGTAGAAAAGGTAATCCCTAGCGGATTTAAAATTTGCGACAGTAAAAAATTAATTTGTGAAAAATTTACTGCAGAAAAGGCAATCCCTGGCGCAATTAAAATTTGCGACAGTAGAAAATTATTTTTTGAAAAATTTACTGTAGAAAAGGCAATCCCTGGCGTAACTAAAATTTGCGGCAGTAAAAAATTATTTTTTGAAAAATTTACTGTAGAAAAGGCAATCCCTGGCGCAAATAAAATTTGCGACAGTAAAAAATTAGTTTTTGAATAATTTACTATAGAAACTCAATCCCTGGCGTATTTAAAATTTGCGGCAGTAAAAAATTATTTTGTGAATAATTTACTATAGAAAAGGCAATCCCTGGCGTATTTAAAATTTGCGACAGTAAAAAATTAATTTGTGAAAAATTTACTATAGAAAAGGCAATCCCTGGCGTAATTAAAATTTGCGACATTAAAAAATTATTTTTTGTAAAATTTACTGTAGGAAAGGCAATCCCTGGTGCAATTAAAACTTGCGACAGTAAAAAATTATTTTTTGAAAAATTTACTATAGAAAAGGCAATCCTTGGCGTAATTAAAATTTGCGACAGTATAAAATTATTTTTTGAAAAATTTACTATAGAAAAGGCAATCCCTGGCGTAATTAAAATTTGCGACAGCAAAAAATTAATTTTTGAGAAATTTACTGTAGAAAAGGCAATCCCTGGCGCAATTAAAATTTCCGACAGTATAAAATTAAATTTTGAAAAATTTACTATAGAAAAGGCAATCCCTGGCGTAATTAAAATTTGCGACACTAAAAAATTATTTTTTGAAAAATTTACTGTAGAAAAGGCAATCCCTGGCGCAATTAAAATTTGCGATAGTAAAAAATTAGTTTTTGAATAATTTACTATAGAAACTCAATCCGTGGCGTATTTAAAATTTGCGACAGTAAAAAATTATTTTGTGAATAATTTACTATAGAAAAGGCAATCCCTGGCGTATTTAAAATTTGCGACAGTAAAAAATTAATTTGTGAAAAATTTACTATAGAAAAGGCAATCCCTGGCGTAATTAAAATTTGCGACAGTAAAAAATTATTTTTTGAAAAATTTACTGTAGAAAAAGCAATCCCTGGCGCAATTAAAATTTGCGGCAGTAAAAAATTATTTTTCGAAAAATTTACTATAGAAAAGGCAATCCCTGGCGTAATTAAAATTTGCGACAGTAAAAAATTATTTTTTGCAAAATTTACTCTAGAAAAGGCAATCCCTGTCGCAATTAATAATTGCGACAGTATAAAATTTAGTTTTGAAAAATTTACTATAGAAAAGGCAATCCCTGGCGTTTTTAAAATTTGCGACAGTAAAAAATTAGTTTTTGAATAATTACTATAGAAACTCAATCCTGGCGTATTTAAAATTTGCGACAGTAAAAAATTATTTTGTGAATAATTTACTATAGAAAAGGCAATCCCTGGCGTATTTAAAATTTCCGACAGTAAAAAATTAATTTGTGAAAAATTTACTATAGAAAAGCAATCCCTGGCGTAATTAAAATTTGCGACAGTAAAAAATTATTTTTTGAAAAACTTACTGTAGAAAAGCAATCCCTGGCGCAATTAAAATTTGCGGCAGTAAAAAATTATTTTTTCGAAAAATTTACTATAGAAAAGGCAATCCCTGGCGTATTTAAAATTTGCGACAGTAAAAAATTATTTTTTGCAAAATTTACTGTAGAAAAGGCAATCCCTGGCGCAATTAAAATTTGCGACAGTAAAAAATTAAATTTTGAAAATTTACTATAAAAAGGCAATCCCTGGCGTAATTAAAATTTGCGACAGTATAAAATTAAATTTTGAAAAATTTACTATAGAAAAGGCAATCCCTGGCGTATTTAAAATTTGCGAAAGTAAAAAATTAATTTTTGAAAATTTATTATAGAAGAGGCAATCCCTGGCGCAATTAAAATTTGCGACAGTAAAAAATTATTTTTTGAAAAATTTACTGTAGAAAAGGCAATCCCTGGCGCAATTAAATTTTCGACAGTAAAAATTATTTTTTGAAAATTTACTATAGAAAAGGCAATCCCTGGCGCAATTAAAATTTGCGACAGTAAAAAATTATTTTTGAAAAATTTACTATAGAAAAGGCAATCCCTGGCGTATTTAAAATTTGCGACAGTAAAAAATTATTTTTTGCAAAATTTACTGTAGAAAAGGCAATCCCTGGCGCAATTAAAATTTGCGACAGTAAAAAAATTATTTTTTGAAAAATTTACTGTAGAAAAGGCAATCCCTGGCGGATTTAAAATTTGCGACAGTAAAAATTAATTTGTGAAAAATTTACTGTAGAAAAGGCAATCCCTGGCGCAATTAAAATTTGCGACAATAGAAAATTAATTTTGAAAAATTTACTGTAGAAAAGGCAATCCCTGGCGCAATTAAAATTTGCGACAGTAAAAAATTAAATTTTGAAAAATTTACTATAGAACAGGCAATCCTGGCGTAATTAAAATTTGCGACAGTATAAAATTAAATTTTGAAAAATTTACTATAGAAAAGGCAATCCCTGGCGCATTTAAAATTTGCGACAGTAAAAAATTATTTTTTTGCAAAATTTACTATAGAAAAGGCAATCCCTGGCGCAATTAAAATTTGCGACAGTAAAAAATTATTTTTTGAATAATTTACTATAGAAAAGGCAATCCCTGGCGTATTTAAAATTTGCGACAGTAAAAAATTAATTTGTGAAAAATTTACTATAGAAAAGGCAATCCCTGGCGTAATTAAAATTTGCAACAGTAAAAAATTATTTTTTGAAAAATTTACTGTAGAAAAGGCAATTCCTGGCGCAATTAAAACTTGCGACAGTAGAAAAATTATTTTTTGAAAAATTTACTGTAGAAAAGGCAATCCCCGGCGTAACTAAAATTTGCGGCAGTAAAAAATTATTTTTGAAAAATTTACTGTAGAAGGCAATCCCTGGCGCAATTAAAATTTGCGACAGTAAAAAATTAGTTTTTGAATAATTTACTATAGAAACTCAATCCCTGGCGTATTTAAAATTTGCGACAGTAAAAAATTATTTTGTGAATAATTTACTATAGAAAAGGCAATCTCTGGCGTATTTAAAATTTGCGACAGTAAAAAATTAATTTGTGAAAAATTTACTATAGAAAAGGCAATCCCTGGCGCAATTAAAATTTGCGACAGTAAAAAATTATTTTTTGTAAAATTTACTGTAGAAAGGGCAATCCCTGGCGCAATTAAAACTTGCGACAGTAAAAAATTATTTTTTGAAAAATTTACTATAGAAAAGGCAATCCCTGGCTTAATTAAAATTTGCGACAGTATAAAATTATTTTTTGAAAAATTTACTATAGAAAAGGCAATCCCTGGCGTAATTAAAATTTGCGACAGCAAAAAATTAATTTTTGAGAAATTTACTGTAGAAAAGGCAATCCCTGGCGCAATTAAAATTTGCGACAGTATAAAATTAAATATTGAAAAATTTACTATAGAAAAGGCAATCCCTGGCGTAATTAAAATTTGCGACAGTAAAAAATTATTTTTGAAAAATTTACTGTAGAAAAGGTAATCCCTAGCGGATTTAAAATTTGCGACAGTAAAAAATTAATTGTGTGAAAAATTATTGCAGAAAAGGCAATCCCTGGCGCAATTAAAATTTGCGACAGTAGAAAATTATTTTTTGAAAATTTACTGTAGAAAAGGCAATCCCTGGCGTAACTAAAATTTGCGAAAGTAAAAAATTATATTTTGAAAAATTTACTGTAGAAAAGGCAATCCCTGGCGCAATTAAAATTTGCGATAGTAAAAAATTAGTTTTTCAATAATTTACTATAGAAACTCAATCCGTGGCGTATTTAAAATTTGCGACAGTAAAAAATTATTTTGTGAATAATTTACTATAGAAAAGGCAATCCCTGGCGTATTTAAAATTTGCGACAGTAAAAAATTAGTTTGTGAAAAATTTACTATAGAAAAGGCAATCCCTGGCGTAATTAAAATTTGCGACAGTAAAAAATTATTTTTGAAAAATTTACTGTAGAAAAGGCAATCCCCTGGCGCAATTAAAATTTGCGGCAGTAAAAAATTATTTTTCGAAAAATTTACTATAGAAAAGGCAATTCCAGGCGTATTTAAAATTTGGGACAGTAAAAAATTATTTTTTGCAAAATTTACTCTAGAAAAGGCAATCCCTGGCGCAATTAAAATTTGCGACAGTATAAAGTTTAATTTTGAAAAATTTACTATAGAAAAGGCAATCCCTGGCGTTTTTAAAATTTGCGACAGTAAAAAATTAGTTTTTGAATAATTTACTATAGAAACTCAATCCCTGGCGTATTTAAAATTTGCGACAGTAAAAAATTATTTTGTGAATAATTTACTATAGAAAAGGCAATCCCTGGCGTATTTAAAATTTCCGACAGTAAAAAAATTAATTTGTGAAAAATTTACTATAGAAAAGGCAATCCCTGGCGTAATTAAAATTTGCGACAGTAAAAAATTATTTTTTGAAAAATTTACTGTAGAAAAGGCAATCCCTGGCGCAATTAAAATTTGCGACAATAGAAAATTATTTTTGAAAAATTTACAGTAGAAAAGGCAATCCCTGGCGCAATTAAAATTTGCGACAGTAAAAAATTAAATTTTGAAAAATTTACTATAGAACAGGCAATCCCTGGCGTAATTAAAATTTGCGACAGTATAAAATTAAATTTTGAAAAATTTACTATAGAAAAGGCAATCCCTGGCGCATTTAAAATTTGCGACAGTAAAAAATTATTTTTTTTGCAAAATTTACTATAGAAAAGGCAATCCCTGGCGCAATTAAAATTTGCGACAGTAAAAAATTATTTTTTGAATAATTTACTATAGAAAAGGCAATCCCTGGCGTAATTAAAATTTTCGACAGTAAAAAATTAGTTTTTGAAAAATTTACTATAGGAAAGGCAATCCCTGGCACAATTAAAATTTGCGACAGTAAAAAAATTATTTTTTGAATAATTTACTATAGAAAAGGCAATCCCTGGCGTAACTAAAATTTTCGACAGTAAAAAATTAGTTTTTGAAAAATTTACTATAGAAAAGGCAATCCCTGGCGCAATTAAAATTTGCGACAGTAGAAAATTATTTTTTAAATAATTTCCTATAGAAAAGGCAATCCCTGGCGTAATTAAAATTTGCGACAGTATAAAATTATTTTTTGAAAATTTACTATAGAAAAGGCAATCCCTGGCGCAATTAAAATTTTCGACAGTAAAAAATTATTTTTTGAAAAATTTACTGTAGAAAAGGCAATCCCTGGCGTAATTAAAATTTGCGACAGTAGAAAATTATTTTTTGAAAAATTTACTATAGGAAAGGCAATCCCTTGCGCAATTAAAATTTGCGACAGTAAAAATTATTTTTTGAATAATTTACTATAGAAAAGGCAATCCCTGGCGTATTTAAAATTTGCGACAGTAAAAAATTATTTTTTGAATAATTTACTATAGAAAAGGCAATCCCTGGCGTAATTAAAATTTGCGACAGTATAAAATTATTTTTGAAAAATTTTCTATAGAAAACTCAATCCCTGGCGTAATTAAAATTTGCGACAGCACAGAATTAATTTTTGAGAAATTTACTGTAGAAAAGGCAATCCCTGGCGCAATTAAAATTTGCGACAGTAAAAAATTAAATTTTGAAAAATTTACTATAGAACAGGCAATCCTTGGTGTAATTAAAATTTGCGACAGTATAAATTAAATTTTGAAAAATTTACTATAGAAAAGACAATCCCTGGCGCATTTAAAATTTGCAGCAGTAAAAATTATTTTTTTTGCAAAATTTACTATAGAAAAGGCAATTCTGGCGCAATTAAAATTTGCGACAGTAAAAAATTATTTTTTGAATAATTTACTATAGAAAAGGCAATCCCTGGCGTAATTAAAATTTTCGACAGTAAAAAATTAGTTTTTGAAAAATTTACTATAGAAAAGGCAATCCCTGGCGCAATTAAAATTTGCGACAGTAAAAAATTATTTTTTGAATAATTTACTATAGAAAAGGCAATCCCAGGCGTAACTAAAATTTTCGACAGTAAAAAATTAGTTTTTGAAAAATTTACAATAGAAAAGGCAATCCCTGGCTCAATTAAAATTTGCGACAGTAGAAAATTATTTTTTGAATAATTTACTATAGAAAAGGCAAACCCTGGCGTAATTAAAATTTGCGACAGTATAAAATTATTTTTTGAAAAATTTACTATAGAAAAGGCAATCCCTGGCGCAATCAAAATTTTCGACAGTAAAAAATTATTTTTGAAAAATTTACTGTAGAAAAGGCAATCCCTGGCGCAATTAAAATTTGCGACAGTAGAAAATTATTTTTTGAAAAATTTACTATAGAAAAGGCAATCCCTGGCGTAATTAAAATTTTCGACAGTAAAAAATTAGTTTTTGAAAAATTTACTATAGAAAAGGCAATCCCTGGCGCAATTAAAATTTGCGACAGTAAAAATATATTTTTTAATAAATTACTATAGAAAAGGCAATCCCTGGAGCAACTAAAATTTGCGACAGTATTAAATTAAATTTTGAAAAATTTACTGTAGAAAAGGCAATCCCTGGCGTAATTAAAATTTGCGACAGTAGAAAATTATTTTTTGAAAAATTTACTATAGGAAAGGCAATCCCTTGCGCAATTAAAATTTGCGACAGTAAAAAATTATTTTTTGAATAATTTACTATAGAAAAGGCAATCCCTGGCGTATTTAAAATTTGCGACAGTTAAAAATTATTTTTTGAATAATTTTACTATAGAAAAGGCAATCCCTGGCGTATTTAAAATTTGCGACAGTAAAAAATTAATTTGTGAAAAATCTACTATAGAAAAGGCAATCCCTGGCGTAATTAAAATTTGCGACAGTAAATAATTATTTTTTGTAAAATTTACTGTAGAAAAGGCAATCCCTGGCGCAATTAAATCTTGCGACAGTAAAAAATTATTTTTTGAAAAATTTACTCTAGAAAAGGCAATCCCTGGCGTAATTAAAATTTGCGACAGTATAAAATTATTTTTTGAAAAATTTACTATATAAAAGGCAATCCCTGGCGTAATTAAAATTTGCGACAGCACAAAATTAATTTTTGAGAAATTTACTATAGAAAAGGCAATCCCTGGCGTTTTTAAAATTTGCGACAGTATAAAATTAAATTTTGAAAAATTTACTGTAGAAAAGGCAATCCCTGGCGCAATTAAAATTTGCGACAGTAAAAAATTATTTTTTGAAAAATTTACTGTAGAAAAGGCAATCCCTGGCGCAATTAAAATTTGCGACAGTAAAAAATTAAATTTTGAAAAATTTACTATAGAAAAGGCAATCCCTGGCGTAATTAAAATTTGCGACAGTATAAAATTAAATTTGAGAAATTTACTATAGAAAAGGCAATCCCTGGCGTATTTAAAATTTGCGACAGTAAAAATTTAATTTTTGAAAAATTTACTATAGAAGAGGCAATCCCTGGCGCAATTAAAATTTGCGACAGTAAAAAATTATTTTTTGAAAAATTTACTGTAGAAAAGGCAATCCCTGGCGCAATTAAAATTTTCGACAGTAAAAAATTATTTTTTGAAAAATTTACTATAGAAAAGGCAATCCCTGGCGCAATTAAAATTTGCGACATTAAAAAATTATTTTTTGCAAAATTTACTATAGAAAAGGCATTCCCGGGCCAATTAAAATTTGCGACAGTAAAAAATTATTATTTGAATAATTTACTATAGAAAAGGCAATCCCTGGCGTAATTAAAATTTTCGACAGTAAAAAATTAGTTTTTGAAAAATTTACTATAGAAAAGGCAATCCCTGGCGCAATTAAATATTGCGACAGTAGAAAATTATTTTTTGAATAATTTACTATAGAAAAGGCAATCCCTGGCGTAATTAAAATTTGCGACAGTATAAAATTATGTTTTGAAAAATTTACTATAGAAAAGGCAATCCCTGGCACAATTAAAATTTTCGACAGTAAAAAATTATTTTGTGAAAAATTTACTGTAGAAAAGGCAATCCCTGGCGCAATTAAAATTTGCGTCAGTAGAAAATTATTTTTTGAAGAATTTACTATAGAAAAGGCAATCCCTGGCGTAATTAAAATTTTCGACAGTAAAAAATTAGTTTTTGAAAAATTTACTATTGAAAAGGCAATCCCCGGCGCAATTTTGCGACAGTAAAAAATTATTTTTTGAATAATTTACTATAGAAAGGCAATCCCTGGCGCAATTAAAATTTGCGACAGTATAAAATTAAATTTTGAAAAATTTACTGTAGAAAAGGCAATCCCTGGCGTAATTAAAATTTGCGATAGTAGAAAATTATTTTTTGAAAAATTTACTATAGAAAAGGCAATCCCTGGCGTAATAAATTTGCGACAGTAAAAAATTAATTTGTGAAAAATTTACTATAGAAAAGGCAATCCTTGGCGTATTTAAAATTTGCGACAGTAAAAAAATTAATTTTTGAAAAATTTACTATAGAAAAGGCAACCCATGGCGTAATTAAAATTTTCGACAGTAAAAAATTATTTTTTGAAAAATTTACTATAGAAAAGGCAATCCCTGGCGTAATTAAAATTTGCGACAGTAAAAAATTAATTTGTGAAAAATTTACTATAGAAAAGGCAATCCCTGTCGTATTTAAAATTTGCGACAGTAAAAAATTAATTTGTGAAAAATTTACTATAGAAAAGGCAATCCCTGGCGTATTTAAAATTTGCGACAGTAAAAAATTAATTTTTGAAAAATTTACTGTAGAAAAGGCAATCGCTGGCGTAATTAAAATTTTCGACAGTAAAAAATTATTTTTTGAAAAATTTACTATAGAAAAGGCAATCCCTGGCGCAATTAAAATTTGCGACAGTAAAAAATTAATTTGTGAAAAATTTACTATAGAAAAGGCAATCCCTGGCGTATTTAAAATTTGCGACAGTAAAAAATTAATTTTTGAAAAATTTACTATAGAAAAGGCAATCCCTGGTGTAATTAAAATTTTCGACAGTAAAAAATTATTTTTTGAAAAATTTACTGTAGAAAAGGCAATCCCTGGCGCAATTAAAATTTGCGACAGTAAAAATATATTTTTTGAATAATTTACTAAAGAAAAGGCAATCCCTGGCGTAATTAAAATTTGCGACAGTAAAAAATTATTTTTTGAATAATTTACTATAGAAAGGGCAATCCCTGGCGTAATTAAAATTTGCGACAGTAAAAAATTAATTTGTGAAAAATTCACTATAGAAAAGGCAATCCCTGGCGAATTTTAAATTTGCGACAGTAAAAAATTAATTTTTGAAAAATTTACTGTAGAAAAGGCAATCGCTGGCGTAATTAAAATTTTCGACAGTAAAAAATTATTTTTTGAAAAATTTACTATAGAAAAGGCAATCCCTGGCGTAATTAAAATTTGCGACAGTAAAAAATTAATTTGTGAAAAATTTACTATAGAGAAGGCAATCCCTGGCGTATTTAAAATTTGCGACAGTAAAAAATTAATTTTTGAAAAATTTTCCATAGAAAAGGCAATCCCTGGCGCAATTAAAATTTGCGACAGTATAAAATTAAATTCTGAAAAATTTACTGTAGAAAAGGCAATCGCTGGCGTAATTAAAATTTGCGACAGTAGAAAATTAATTTTTGAAAAATTTACTATAGAAAAGGCAATCCCTGGCGCAATTAAAATTTGCGACAGTAAAAAATTATTTTTTGAAAAATTTACTATAGAAAAGGCAATCCCTGGCGTAATTAAAATTTGCGACAGTAAAAAATTAATTTGTGAAAAATTTACTATAGAAAAGGCAATCCCTGGCATATTTAAAATTTGCGACAGTAAAAAATTAATTTTTGAAAAATTTACTATAGAAAAGGCAATCCCTGGCGTAATTAAAATTTTCGACAGTAAAAAATTAGTTTTTGAAAAATTTACTATAGAAAAGGCAATCCCTGGCGCAATTAAAATTTGCGACAGTAGAAAATTATTTTTTGAATAATTTACTACAGAAAAGGCAATCCCTGGCGTTATTAAAATTTGCGACAGTATAAAATTATGTTTTGAAAAATTTACTATAGAAAAGGCAATCCCTGGCGCAATTAAAATTTTCGACAGTAAAAAATTATTTTTTGAAAAATTTACTGTAGAAAAGGCAATCCCTGGCGCAATTAAAATTTGCGTCAGTAGAAAATTATTTTTTTAAGAATTTACTATAGAAAAGGCAATCCCTGGCGTAATTAAAATTTTCGACAGTAAAAAATTAGTTTTTGAAAAATTTACAATTGAAAAGGCAATCCCTGGCGCAATTAAAATTTGCGAGAGTAAAAAATTATTTTTTGAATAATTTACTATAGAAAAGGCAATCCCTGGCGCAATTAAAATTTGCGACAGTATAAAATTAAATCTTGAAAAATTTACTGTAGAAAAGGCACCTGGCGTAATTAAAATTTGCGACAGTAGAAAATTATTTTTTGAAAAATTTACTATAGAAAAGGCAATCCCTGGCGTAATTAAAATATGCGACAGTAAAAAATTAATTTGTGAAAAATTTACTATAGAAAAGGCAATCCTTGGCGTATTTAAAATTTGCGACAGTAAAAAAATTAATTTTTGAAAAATTTACTATAGAAAAGGCAATCGATGGCGTAATTAAAATTTTCGACAGTAAAAAATTATTTTTTGAAAAATTTACTATAGAAAAGGCAATCCCTGGCGTAGTTAAAATTTGCGACAGTAAAAAATTAATTTGTGAAAAATTTACTATAGAAAAGGCAATCCCTGTCGTATTTAAAATTTGCGACAGTAAAAAATTAATTTGTCAAAAATTTACTATAGAAAAGGCAATCCCTGTCGTATTTAAAATTTGCGACAGTAAAAAATTAATTTGTGAAAAATTTACTATAGAAAAGGCAATCCCTGGCGTATTTAAAATTTGCGACAGTAAAAAATTAATTTTTGAAAAATTTACTGTAGAAAAGGCAATCGCTGGCGTAATTAAAATTTTCGACAGTAAAAAATTAGTTTTTGAAAAATTTACTATAGAAAAGGCAATCCCTGGCGCAATTAAAATTTGCGACAGTAGAAAATTATTTTTTGAATAATTTACTACAGAAAAGGCAATCCCTGGCGTTATTAAAATTTGCGACAGTATAAAATTATGTTTTGAAAAATTTACTATAGAAAAGGCAATCCCTGGCGCAATTAAAATTTTCGACAGTAAAAAATTATTTTTTGAAAAATTTACTGTAGAAAAGGCAATCCCTGGCGCAATTAAAATTTGCGTTAGTAGAAAATTATTTTTTGAAGAATTTACTATAGAAAAGGCAATCCCTGGCGTAATTAAAATTTTCGACAGTAAAAAATTAGTTTTTGAAAAATTTACTATTGAAAAGGCAATCCCTGGCGCAATTAAAATTTGCGAGAGTAAAAAATTATTTTTTGAATAATTTACTATAGAAAAGGCAATCCCTGGCGCAATTAAAATTTGCGACAGTATAAAATTAAATCTTGAAAAATTTACTGTAGAAAAGGCACCTGGCGTAATTAAAATTTGCGACAGTAGAAAATTATTTTTTGAAAAATTTACTATAGAAAAGGCAATCCCTGGCGTAATTAAAATTTGCGACAGTAAAAAATTAATTTGTGAAAAATTTACTATAGAAAAGGCAATCCTTGGCGTATTTAAAATTTGCGACAGTAAAAAAATTAATTTTTGAAAAATTTACTATAGAAAAGGCAATCGATGGCGTAATTAAAATTTTCGACAGTAAAAAATTATTTTTTGAAAAATTTACTATAGAAAAGGCAATCCCTGGCGTAGTTAAAATTTGCGACAGTAAAAAATTAATTTGTGAAAAATTTACTATAGAAAAGGCAATCCCTGTCGTATTTAAAATTTGCGACAGTAAAAAATTAATTTGTGAAAAATTTACTATAGAAAAGGCAATCCCTGTCGTATTTAAAATTTGCGACAGTAAAAAATTAATTTGTGAAAAATTTACTATAGAAAAGGCAATCCCTGGCGAATTTTAAATTTGCGACAGTAAAAAATTAATTTTTGAAAAATTTACTGTAGAAAAGGCAATCGCTGGCGTAATTAAAATTTTCGACAGTAAAAAATTATTTTTTGAAAAATTTACTATAGAAAAGGCAATCCCTGGCGTAATTAAAATTTGCGACAGTAAAAAATTAATTTGTGAAAAATTTACTATAGAGAAGGCAATCCCTGGCGTATTTAAAATTTGCGACAGTAAAAAATTAATTTTTGAAAAATTTTCCATAGAAAAGGCAATCTCTGGCGCAATTAAAATTTGCGACAGTATACAATTAAATTCTGAAAAATTTACTGTAGAAAAGACAATCGCTGGCGTAATTAAAATTTGCGACAGTAGAAAATTAATTTTTGAAAAATTTACTATAGAAAAGGCAATCCCTGGCGCAATTAAAATTTGCGACAGTAAAAAATTATTTTTTGAAAAATTTACTATAGAAAAGGCAATCCCTGGCGTAATTAAAATTTGCGACAGTAAAAAAATAATTTGTGAAAAATTTACTATAGAAAAGGCAATCCCTGGCGTATTTAAAATTTGCGACAGTAAAAAATTAATTTTTGAAAAATTTACTGTAGAAAAGGCAATCGCTGGCGTAATTAAAATTTTCGACAGTAAAAAATTATTTTTTGAAAAATTTACTATAGAAAAGGCAATCCCTGGCGTAATTAAAATTTGCGACAGTAAAAAATTAATTTGTGAAAAATTTACTATAGAAAAGGCAATCCCTGGCATATTTAAAATTTGCGACAGTAAAAAATTAATTTTTGAAAAATTTACTATAGAAAAGGCAATCCCTGGCGTAATTAAAATTTTCGACAGTAAAAAATTAGTTTTTGAAAAATTTACTATAGAAAAGGCAATCCCTGGCGCAATTAAAATTTGCGACAGTAGAAAATTATTTTTTGAATAATTTACTACAGAAAAGGCAATCCCTGGCGTTATTAAAATTTGCGACAGTATAAAATTATGTTTTGAAAAATTTACTATAGAAAAGGCAATCCCTGGCGCAATTAAAATTTTCGACAGTAAAAAATTATTTTTTGAAAAATTTACGGTAGAAAAGGCAATCCCTGGCGCAATTAAAATTTGCGTCAGTAGAAAATTATTTTTTGAAGAATTTACTATAGAAAAGGCAATCCCTGGCGTAATTAAAATTTTCGACAGTAAAAAATTAGTTTTTGAAAAATTTACTATTGAAAAGGCAATCCCTGGCGCAATTAAAATTTGCGAGAGTAAAAAATTATTTTTTGAATAATTTACTATAGAAAAGGCAATCCCTGGCGCAATTAAAATTTGCGACAGTATAAAATTAAATCTTGAAAAATTTACTGTAGAAAAGGCACCTGGCGTAATTAAAATTTGCGACAGTAGAAAATTATTTTTTGAAAAATTTACTATAGAAAAGGCAATCCCTGGCGTAATTAAAATTTTCGACAGTAAAAAATTATTTTTTGAAAAATTTACTATAGAAAAGGCAATCCCTGGCGTAGTTAAAATTTGCGACAGTAAAAAATTAATTTGTGAAAAATTTACTATAGAAAAGGCAATCCCTGTCGTATTTAAAATTTGCGACAGTAAAAAATTAATTTGTGAAAAATTTACTATAGAAAAGGCAATCCCTGTCGTATTTAAAATTTGCGACAGTAAAAAATTAATTTGTGAAAAATTTACTATAGAAAAGGCAATCCCTGGCGTATTTAAAATTTGCGACAGTAAAAAATTAATTTTTGAAAAATTTACTGTAGAAAAGGCAATCGCTGGCGTAATTAAAATTTTCGACAGTAAAAAATTAGTTTTTGAAAAATTTACTATAGAAAAGGCAATCCCTGGCGCAATTAAAATTTGCGACAGTAGAGAATTATTTTTTGAATAATTTACTACAGAAAAGGCAATCCCTGGCGTTATTAAAATTTGCGACAGTATAAAATTATGTTTTGAAAAATTTACTATAGAAAAGGCAATCCCTGGCGCAATTAAAATTTTCGACAGTAAAAAATTATTTTTTGAAAAATTTACTGTAGAAAAGGCAATCCCTGGCGCAATTAAAATTTGCGTTAGTAGAAAATTATTTTTTGAAGAATTTACTATAGAAAAGGCAATCCCTGGCGTAATTAAAATTTTCGACAGTAAAAAATTAGTTTTTGAAAAATTTACTATTGAAAAGGCAATCCCTGTCGCAATTAAAATTTGCGAGAGTAAAAAATTATTTTTTGAATAATTTACTATAGAAAAGGCAATCCCTGGCGCAAATAAAATTTGCGACAGTATAAAATTAAATCTTGAAAAATTTACTGTAGAAAAGGCACCTGGCGTAATTAAAATTTGCGACAGTAGAAAATTATTTTTTGAAAAATTTACTATAGAAAAGGCAATCCCTGGCGTAATTAAAATTTGAGACAGTAAAAAATTAATTTGTGAAAAATTTACTATAGAAAAGGCAATCCTTGGCGTATTTAAAATTTGCGACAGTAAAAAAATTAATTTTTGAAAAATTTACTATAGAAAAGGCAATCGATGGCGTAATTAAAATTTTCGACAGTAAAAAATTATTTTTTGAAAAATTTACTATAGAAAAGGCAATCCCTGGCGTAGTTAAAATTTGCGACAGTAAAAAATTAATTTGTGAAAAATTTACTATAGAAAAGGCAATCCCTGTCGTATTTAAAATTTGCGACAGTAAAAAATTAATTTGTGAAAAATTTACTATAGAAAAGGCAATCCCTGTCGTATTTAAAATTTGCGACAGTAAAAAATTAATTTGTGAAAATTTACTATAGAAAAGGCAATCCCTGGCGTATTTAAAATTTGCGACAGTAAAAAATTAATTTTTGAAAAATTTACTGTAGAAAAGGCAATCGCTGGCGTAATTAAAATTTTCGACAGTAAATAATTAGTTTTTGAAAAATTTACTATAGAAAAGGCAATCCCTGGCGCAATTAAAATTTGCGACAGTAGAAAATTATTTTTGAATAATTTACTACAGAAAAGGCAATCCCTGGCGTTATTAAAATTTGCGACAGTATAAAATTATGTTTTGAAAAATTTACTATAGAAAAGGCAATCCCTGGCGCAATTAAAATTTTCGACAGTAAAAAATTATTTTTTGAAAAATTTACTGTAGAAAAGGCAATCCCTGGCGCAATTAAAATTTGCGTCAGTAGAAAATTATTTTTTGAAGAATTTACTATAGAAAAGGCAATCCCTGGCGTATTTAAAATTTGCGACAGTAAAAAATTAATTTTTGAAAAATTTACTGTAGAAAAGGCAATCGCTGGCGTAATTAAAATTTTCGACAGTAAAAAATTAGTTTTTAAAAAATTTACTATAGAAAAGGCAATCCCTGGCGCAATTAAAATTTGCGACAGTAGAAAATTATTTTTTGAATAATTTACTACAGAAAAGGCAATCCCTGGCGTTATTAAAATTTGCGACAGTATAAAATTATGTTTTGAAAAATTTACTATAGAAAAGGCAATCCCTGGCGCAATTAAAATTTTCGACAGTAAAAAATTATTTTTTGAAAAATTTACTGTAGAAAAGGCAATCCCTGGCGCAATTAAAATTTGCGTCAGTAGAAAATTATTTTTTGAAGAATTTACTATAGAAAAGGCAATCCCTGGCGTAATTAAAATTTTCGACAGTAAAAAATTAGTTTTTGAAAAATTTACTATTGAAAAGGCAATCCCTGGCGCAATTAAAATTTGCGAGAGTAAAAAATTATTTTTTGAATAATTTACTATAGAAAAGGCAATCCCTGGCGCAATTAAAATTTGCGACAGTATAAAATTAAATCTTGAAAAATTTACTGTAGAAAAGGGACCTGGCGTAATTAAAATTTGCGACAGTAGAAAATTATTTTTTGAAAAATTTACTATAGAAAAGGCAATCCCTGGCGTAATTAAAATTTGTGACAGTAAAAAATTAATTTGTGAAAAATTTACTATAGAAAAGGCAATCCTTGGCGTATTTAAAATTTGCGACAGTAAAAAAATTAATTTTGAAAAATTTACTATAGAAAAGGCAATCGATGGCGTAATTAAAATTTTCGACAGTAAAGAATTATTTTTTGAAAAATTTACTATAGAAAAGGCAATCCCTGGCGTAGTTAAAATTTGCGACAGTAAAAAATTAATTTGTGAAAAATTTACTATAGAAAAGGCAATCCCTGTCGTATTTAAAATTTGCGACAGTAAAAAATTAATTTGTGAAAAATTTACTATAGAAAAGGCAATCCCTGTCGTATTTAAAATTTGCGACAGTAAAAAATTAATTTGTGAAAAATTTACTATAGAAAAGGCAATCCCTGGCGTATTTAAAATTTGCGACAGTAAAAAATTAATTTTTGAAAAATTTACTGTAGAAAAGGCAATCGCTGGCGTAATTAAAATTTTCGACAGTAAAAAATTAGTTTTTGAAAAATTTACTATAGAAAAGGCAATCCCTGGCGCAATTAAAATTTGCGACAGTAGAAAATTATTTTTTGAATAATTTACTACAGAAAAGGCAATCCCTGGCGTTATTAAAATTTGCGACAGTATAAAATTATGTTTTGAAAAATTTACTATAGAAAAGGCAATCCCTGGCGCAATTAAAATTTTCGACAGTAAAAAATTATTTTTTGAAAAATTTACTGTAGAAAAGGCAATCCCTGGCGCAATTAAAATTTGCGTCAGTAGAAAATTATTTTTTGAAGAATTTACTATAGAAAAGGCAATCCCTGGCGTAATTAAAATTTTCGACAGTAAAAAATTAGTTTTTGAAAAATTTACTATTGAAAAGGCAATCCCTGGCGCAATTAAAATTTGCGAGAGTAAAAAATTATTTTTTGAATAATTTACTATAGAAAAGGCAATCCCTGGCGCAATTAAAATTTGCGACAGTATAAAATTAAATCTTGAAAAATTTACTGTAGAAAAGGCACCTGGCGTAATTAAAATTTGCGACAGTAGAAAATTATTTTTTGAAAAATTTACTATAGAAAAGGCAATCCCTGGCGTATTTAAAATTTGCGACAGTAAAAAATTAATTTTTGAAAAATTTACTGTAGAAAAGGCAATCGCTGGCGTAATTAAAATTTTCGACAGTAAAAAATTATTTTTTGAAAAATTTACTATAGAAAAGGCAATCCCTGGCGTAATTAAAATTTGCGACAGTAAAAAATTAATTTGTGAAAAATTTACTATAGAAAAGGCAATCCCTGGCATATTTAAAATTTGCGACAGTAAAAAATTAATTTTTGAAAAATTTACTATAGAAAAGGCAATCCCTGGCGTAATTAAAATTTTCGACAGTAAAAAATTAGTTTTTGAAAAATTTACTATAGAAAAGGCAATCCCTGGCGCAATTAAAATTTGCGACAGTAGAAAATTATTTTTTGAATAATTTACTACAGAAAAGGCAATCCCTGGCGTTATTAAAATTTGCGACAGTATAAAATTATGTTTTGAAAAATTTACTATAGAAAAGGCAATCCCTGGCGCAATTAAAATTTTCGACAGTAAAAAATTATTTTTTGAAAAATTTACTGTAGAAAAGGCAATCCCTGGCGCAATTAAAATTTGCGTCAGTAGAAAATTATTTTTTGAAGAATTTACTATAGAAAAGGCAATCCCTGGCGTAATTAAAATTTTCGACAGTAAAAAATTAGTTTTTGAAAAATTTACTATTGAAAAGGCAATCCCTGGCGCAATTAAAATTTGCGAGAGTAAAAAATTATTTTTTGAATAATTTACTATAGAAAAGGCAATCCCTGGCGCAATTAAAATTTGCGACAGTATAAAATTAAATCTTGAAAAATTTACTGTAGAAAAGGCACCTGGCGTAATTAGAATTTGCGACAGTAGAAAATTATTATTTGAAAAATTTACTATAGAAAAGGCAATCCCTGGCGTAATTAAAATTTGCGACAGTAAAAAATTAATTTGTGAAAAATTTACTATAGAAAAGGCAATCCTTGGCGTATTTAAAATTTGCGACAGTAAAAAAATTAATTTTTGAAAAATTTACTATAGAAAAGGCAATCGATGGCGTAATTAAAATTTTCGACAGTAAAAAATTATTTTTTGAAAAATTTACTATAGAAAAGGCAATCCCTGGCGTAGTTAAAATTTGCGACAGTAAAAAATTAATTTGTGAAAAATTTACTATAGAAAAGGCAATCCCT
Organism: Dioctria linearis; assembly: GCA_963930735.1. Lineage (NCBI taxonomy): Eukaryota > Metazoa > Arthropoda > Insecta > Diptera > Asilidae > Dioctria > Dioctria linearis. The sequence continues at coordinate 50,204 of CAWVNZ010000397.1, read as the reverse complement.
GTCGTATTTAAAATTTGCGACAGTAAAAAATTAATTTGTGAAAAATTTACTATAGAAAAGGCAATCCCTGACGTAATTAAAATTTGCGACAGTAAAGAATTAATTTGTGAAAAATTTACTATAGAAAAGGCAATCCCTGGCGTATTTAAAATTTGCGACAGTAAAAAATTAATTTTTGAAAAATTTACTATAGAAAAGGCAATCCCTGGTGTAATTAAAATTTTCGACAGTAAAAAATTATTTTTTGAAAAATTTACTGTAGAAAAGGCAATCCCTGGCGCAATTAAAATTTGCGACAGTAAAAAATTATTTTTTGAATAATTTACTATAGAAAAGGCAATCCCTGGCGTAATTAAAATTTGCGACAGTAAAAAATTATTTTTTGAATAATTTACTATAGAAAGGGCAATCCCTGGCGTAATTAAAATTTGCGACAGTAAAAAATTAATTTGTGAAAAATTTACTATAGAAAAGGCAATCCCTGGCGTATTTAAATTTGCGACAGTAAAAAATTAATTTTTGAAAAATTTTCCATAGAAAAGGCAATCCCTGGCGCAATTAAAATTTGCGATAGTATAAAATTAAATTCTGAAAAATTTACTGTAGAAAAGGCAATCGCTGGCGTAATTAAAATTTGCGACAGTAGAAAATTAATTTTTGAAAAATTTACTATAGAAAAGGCAATCCCTGGCGCAATTAAAATTTTCGACAGTAAAAAATTATTTTTTGAAAAATTTACTATAGAAAAGGCAATCCCTGGCGTAATTAAAATTTGCGACAGTAAAAAATTAATTTGTGAAAAATTTACTATAGAAAAGGCAATCCCTGGCATATTTAAAATTTGCGACAGTAAAAAATTAATTTTTGAAAAATTTACTATAGAAAAGGCAATCCCTGGCGTAATTAAAATTTTCGACAGTAAAAAATTAGTTTTTGAAAAATTTACTATAGAAAAGGCAATCCCTGGCGCAATTAAAATTTGCGACAGTAGAAAATTATTTTTTGAATAATTTACTACAGAAAAGGCAATCCCTGGCGTTATTAAAATTTGCGACAGTATAAAATTATGTTTTGAAAAATTTACTATAGAAAAGGCAATCCCTGGCGCAATTAAAATTTTCGACAGTAAAAAATTATTTTTTGAAAAATTTACTGTAGAAAAGGCAATCCCTGGCGCAATTAAAATTTGCGTCAGTAGAAAACTATTTTTTGAAGAATTTACTATAGAAAAGGCAATCCCTGGCGTAATTAAAATTTTCGACAGTAAAAAATTAGTTTTTGAAAAATTTACTATTGAAAAGGCAATCCCTGGCGCAATTAAAATTTGCGAGAGTAAAAAATTATTTTTTGAATAATTTACTATAGAAAAGGCAATCCCTGGCGCAATTAAAATTTGCGACAGTATAAAATTAAATCTTGAAAAATTTACTGTAGAAAAGGCACCTGGCGTAATTAAAATTTGCGACAGTAGAAAATTATTTTTTGAAAAATTTACTATAGAAAAGGCAATCCCTGGCGTAATTAAAATTTGCGACAGTAAAAAATTAATTTGTGAAAAATTTACTATAGAAAAGGCAATCCTTGGCGTATTTAAAATTTGCGACAGTAAAAAAATTAATTTTTGAAAAATTTACTATAGAAAAGGCAATCGATGGCGTAATTAAAATTTTCGACAGTAAAAAATTATTTTTTGAAAAATTTACTAAAGAAAAGGCAATCCCTGGCGTAGTTAAAATTTGCGACAGTAAAAAATTAATTTGTGAAAAATTTACTATAGAAAAGGCAATCCCTGTCGTATTTAAAATTTGCGACAGTAAAAAATTAATTTGTGAAAAATTTACTATAGAAAAGGCAATCCCTGTCGTATTTAAAATTTGCGACAGTAAAAAATTAATTTGTGAAAAATTTACTATAGAAAAGGCAATCCCTGGCGTATTTAAAATTTGCGACAGTAAAAAATTAATTTTTGAAAAATTTACTGTAGAAAAGGCAATCGCTGGCGTAATTAAAATTTTCGACAGTAAAAAATTATTTTTTGAAAAATTTACTATAGAAAAGGCAATCCCTGACGTAATTAAAATTTGCGACAGTAAAGAATTAATTTGTGAAAAATTTACTATAGAAAAGGCAATCCCTGGCGTATTTAAAATTTGCGACAGTAAAAAATTAATTTTTGAAAAATTTACTATAGAAAAGGCAATCCCTGGTGAAATTAAAATTTTCGACAGTAAAAAATTATTTTTTGAAAAATTTACTGTAGAAAAGGCAATCCCTGGCGTAATTAAAATTTGCGACAATAAAAAATTATTTTTTGAATAATTTACTATAGAAAAGGCAATCCCTGGCGTAATTAAAATTTGCGACAGTAAAAAATTATTTTTTGAATAATTTACTATAGAAAGGGCAATCCCTGGCGTAATTAAAATTTGCGACAGTAAAAAATTAATTTGTGAAAAATTTACTATAGAAAAGGCAATCCCTGGCGTATTTAAAATTTGCGACAGTAAAAAATTAATTTTTGAAAAATTTTCCATAGAAAAGGCAATCTCTGGCGCAATTAAAATTTGCGATAGTATAAAATTAAATTCTGAAAAATTTACTGTAGAAAAGGCAATCGCTGGCGTAATTAAAATTTGCGACAGTAGAAAATTAATTTTTGAAAAATTTACTATAGAAAAGGCAATCCCTGGCGCAATTAAAATTTGCGACAGTAAAAAATTATTTTTTGAAAAATTTACTATAGAAAAGGCAATCCCTGGCGTAATTAAAATTTGCGACAGTAAAAAATTAATTTGTGAAAAATTTACTATAGAAAAGGCAATCCCTGGCGTATTTAAAATTTGCGACAGTAAAAAATTAATTTTTGAAAAATTTACTGTAGAAAAGGCAATCGCTGGCGTAATTAAAATTTTCGACAGTAAAAAATTATTTTTTGAAAAATTTACTATAGAAAAGGCAATCCCTGGCGTAATTAAAATTTGCGACAGTAAAAAATTAATTTGTGAAAAATTTACTATAGAAAAGGCAATCCCTGGCATATTTAAAATTTGCGACAGTAAAAAATTAATTTTTGAAAAATTTACTATAGAAAAGGCAATCCCTGGCGTAATTAAAATTTTCGACAGTAAAAAATTAGTTTTTGAAAAATTTACTATAGAAAAGGCAATCCCTGGCGCAATTAAAATTTGCGACAGTAGAAAATTATTTTTTGAATAATTTACTATAGAAAAGGCAATCCCTGGCGTAATTAAAATTTGCGACAGTATAAAATTATGTTTTGAAAAATTTACTATAGAAAAGGCAATCCCTGGCGCAATTAAAATTTTCGACAGTAAAAAATTATTTTTTGAAAAATTTACTGTACAAAAGGCAATCCCTGGCGCAATTAAAATTTGCGTCAGTAGAAAATTATTTTTTGAAGAATTTACTATAGAAAAGGCAATCCCTGGCGTAATTAAAATTTTCGACAGTAAAAAATTAGTTTTTGAAAAATTTACTATTGAAAAGGCAATCCCTGGCGCAATTAAAATTTGCGACAGTAAAAAATTATTTTTTGAATAATTTACTATAGAAAAGGCAATCCCTGGCGCAATTAAAATTTGCGACAGTATAAAATTAAATTTTGAAAAATTTACTGCACAAAAGGCAATCCCTGGCGTAATTAAAATTTGCGACAGTAGAAAATTATTTGTTGAAAAATTTACTATAGAAAAGGCAATCCCTGGCGTAATAAAAATTTGCGACAGTAAAAAATTAATTTGTGAAAAATTTACTATAGAAAAGGCAATCCTTGGCGTATTTAAAATTTGCGACAGTAAAAAAATTAATTTTTGAAAAATTTACTATAGAAAAGGCAATCCATGGCGTAATTAAAATTTTCGACAGTAAAAAATTATTTTTTGAAAAATTTACTATAGAAAAGGCAATCCCTGGCGTAGTTAAAATTTGAGACAGTAAAAAATTAATTTGTGAAAAATTTACTATAGAAAAGGCAATCCCTGTCGTATTTAAAATTTGCGACAGTAAAAAATTAATTTGTGAAAAATTTACTATAGAAAAGGCAATCCCTGGCGTATTTAAAATTTGCGACAGTAAAAAATTAATTTTTGAAAAATTTACTGTAGAAAAGGCAATCTCTGGCGCAATTAAAATTTGCGACAGTAAAAAATTATTTTTTGAATAATTTACTATAGAAAAGGCAATCCCTGGCGTAATTAAAATTTGCGACAGTAAAAAATTATTTTTTGAATAATTTACTATAGAAAAGCAATCCCTGGCGTAATTAAAATTTGCGACAGTAAAAAATTAATTTGTGAAAAATTTACTATAGAAAAGGCAATCCCTGGCGTATTTTAAATTTGCGACAGTAAAAAATTAATTTTTGAAAAATTTACTGTAGAAAAGGCAATCGCTGGCGTAATTAAAATTTTCGACAGTAAAAAATTATTTTTTGAAAAATTTACTATAGAAAAGGCAATCCCTGTCGTAATTAAAATTTGCGACAGTAAAAAATTAATTTGTGAAAAATTTACTATACAAAAGGCAATCCCTGGCGTATTTAAAATTTGCGACAGTAAAAAATTAATTTTTGAAAAATTTACCATAGAAAAGGCAATCCCAGGCGAAATTAAAATTTGCGACAGTATAAAATTAAATTCTGAAAAATTTACTGTAGAAAAGGCAATCGCTGGCGTAATTAAAATTTGCGACAGTAGAAAATAAATTTTTGAAAAATTTACTATAGAAAAGGCAATACCTGGCGCAATTAAAATTTGCGACAGTAAAAAATTATTTTTTGAAAAATTTACTATAGAAAAGGCAATCCCTGGCGTAATTAAAATTTGCGACAGTAAAAAATAAATTTGTGAAAAATTTACTATAGAAAAGGCAATCCCTGGCGTAGTTAACATTTTCGACAGTAAAAAATTATTTTTTGAAAAATTTACTGTAGAAAAGGCAATCCCTGGCGCAATTAAAATTTGCGACAGTAAAAAATTATTTTTTGAATAATTTACTATAGAAAAGGCAATCCCTGGCGTAATTAAAATTTGCGACAGTAAAAAATTATTTTTTGAATAATTTACTATAGAAAAGGCAATCCCTGGCGCAATTAAAATTTGCGACAGTATAAAATTATATTTTGAAAAATTTACTGTAGAAAAGGCAATCGCCGGCGTAATTAAAATTTGCGACGGTAGAAAATTATTTTTTGAAAAGTTTACTATAGAAAAGGCAATCCCTGGCGCAATTAAAATTTGCGACAGTAAAAAATTATTTTTTTGAAAAATTTAATATAGAAAAAGCAAACCCTGGCGTAATTAAAATTTTCGACAGTAAAAAATTAGTTTTTGAAAAATTTACTATAGAAAAGGCAATCCCTGGCGCAATTAAAATTTGCGACAGTAAAAAATTATTTTTTGAATAATTTACTATAGAAAAGGCAATCCCTGACATAATTATAATTTTCGACAGTAAAAAATTAGTTTTTGAAAAATTTACTATAGAAAAGGCAATCCATGCAATTAAAATTTTCGACAGTAAAAAATTAGTTTTTGAAAAATTTACTATAGAAAAGGCAATCCCTGGCGTAATTAAAATTTGCGACAGTAAAAAATTAATTTGTGAAAAATTTACTATAGAAAAGGCAATCCCTGGCGTATTTAAAATTTGCGACAGTAAAAAATTAATTTTTGAAAATTTTACTATAGAAAAGGCAATCCCTGGCATAATTAAAATTTTCGACAGTAAAAAATTAGTTTTTGAAAAATTTACTATAGAAAAGGCAATCCCTGGCGCAATTAAAATTTGCGACAGTAAAAAATTATTTTTTGAAAAATTTACTATAGAAAAGGCAATCCCTGGCGTAATTAAAATTTGCGATAGTAAAAAATTAATTTGTGAAAAATTTACTATAGAAAAGGCAATCCCTGGCGTATTTAAAATTTGCGACAGTAAAAAATTAATTTTTGAAAAATTTACTATAGAAAAGGCAATCCCTGGCGTAATTAAAATTGTCGACAGTAAAAAATAATTTTTTGAAGAATTTACTGTAGAAAAGGCATTCCCTGGCGCAATTAAAATTTGCGACAGTAAAAAATTATTTTTTGAATAATTTACTATAGAAAAGGCAATCCCTGGCGTAATTAAAATTTTCGACAGTAAAAAATTAGTTTTTGAAAAATTTACTATAGAATAGGCATTCCCTGGCGCAATTAAAATTTGCGACAGTATAAAATTAAATTCTGAAAAATTTACTGTAGAAAAGGCAATCGCTGGCGTAATTAATATTTGCGACAGTAGAAAATTAATTTTTGAAAAATTTACTATAGAAAAGGCAATCCCTGGCGTAATTAAAATTTTCGACAGTAAAAAATTATTTTTTGAATAATTTACTATAGAAAAGGCAATCCCTGGCGTAATTAAAATTTGCGACAGTAAAAAACTATTTTTTGAATAATTTACTATAGAAAAGGCAATCCCTGGCGCAATTAAAATTTGCGACAGTATAAAATTAAATTCTGAAAAATTTACTGTAGAAAAGTCAATCGCTGGCGTAATTAAAATTTGCGACAGTAGAAAATTATTTTTTGAAAAATTTACTGTAGAAAAGGCAATCCCTGGCGCAATTAAAATTTGCGACAGTAAAAAAATTATTTTTTGAATAATTTACTATGGAAAAGGCAATCCCTGGCGTAATTAAAATTTTCGACAGTAAAAAATTAGTTTTTGAAAAATTTACTATAGAAAAGGCAATCCCTGGCGCAATTAAAATTTGCGACAGTATAAAATTAAATTCTGAAAAATTTACTGTAGAAAAGGCAATCGCTGGCGTAATTAAAATTTGCGACAGTAGAAAATTAATTTTTGAAAAATTTACTATAGAAAAGGCAATCCCTGGCGCAATTAAAATTTGCGACAGTAAAAAATTATTTTTTGAAAAATTTACTATAGAAAAGGCAATCCCTGGCGTAATTAAAATTTGCGACAGTAAAAAATTAATTTGTGAAAAATTTACTATAGAAAAGGGAATCCCTGGCGTAATTAAAATTTGCGACAGTAAAAAATTAATTTGTGAAAATTTACTATAGAAAAGGCAATCCCTGGCGTATTTAAAATTTGCGACAGTAAAAAATTAGTTTTTGAAAAATTTACTGTAGAAAAGGCAATCCCTGGCGCAATTAAAATTTGCGACAGTAAAAAATTATTTTTTGAATAATTTACTATAGAAAAGGCAATCCCTGGCATAATTAAAATTTTCGACAGTAAAAAATTAATTTTTGAAAAATTTACTATAGAAAAGGCAATCCCTGGCGCAATTAAAATTTGCGACAGTATAAAATTAAATTCTGAAAAATTTACTGTAGAAAAGGCAATCGCTGGCGTAATTAAAATTTGCGACAGTAGAAAATTAATTTTTGAAAAATTTACTATAGAAAAGGCAATCCCTGGCGCAACTAAAATTTGCGACAGTAAAAAATTATTTTTTGAAAAATTTACTATAGAAAAGGCAATCCCTGGCGTAATTAAAATTTGCGACAATAAAAAGTTAATTTGTGAAAAATTTACTATAGAAAAGGCAATCCCTGGCTTAATTAAAATTTGCGACAGTAAAAAATTATTTTTTGAAAAAATTTACTGTAGAAAAGGTAATCCCTAGCGGATTTAAAATTTGCGACAGTAAAAAATTAATTTGTGAAAAATTTACTGCAGAAAAGGCAATCCCTGGCGAAATTAAAATTTGCGACAGTAGAAAATTATTTTTTGAAAAATTTACTGTAGAAAAGGCAATCCCTGGCGTAACTAAAATTTGCGGCAGTAAAAAATTATTTTTTGAAAAATTTACTGTAGAAAATGCAATCCCTGGCGCAAATAAAATTTGCGTCAGTAAAAAATTAGTTTTTGAATAATTTACTATAGAAACTCAATCCCTGGCGTATTTAAAATTTGCGACAGTAAAAAATTATTTTGTGAATAATTTACTATAGAAAAGGCAATCCCGGGCGTATTTAAAATTTGCGACAGTAAAAAATTAATTTGTGAAAAATTTACTATAGAAAAGGCAATCCCTGGCGTAATTAAAATTTGCGACAGTAAAAAATTATTTTTTGAGAAATTTACTGTAGAAAAGGCAATCCCTGGCGCAATTAAAACTTGCGACAGTAGAAAATTATTTTTTGAAAAATTTACTGTAGAAAAGGCAATCCCCGGCGTAACTAAAATTTGCGGCAGTAAAAAATTATTTTTTGAAAAATTTACTGTAGAAAAGGCAATCCCTGGCGCAATTAAAATTTGCGACAGTAAAAAATTAGTTTTTGAGTAATTTACTATAGAAACTCAATCCCTGGCGTATTTAAAATTTGCGACAGTAAAAAATTATTTTGTGAATAATTTACTATAGAAAAGGCAATCCCTGGCGCAATTAAAATTTGCGACAGTAAAAAAATTATTTTTTGAAAAATTTACTAAAGAAAGGGCAATCCCTGGCGTAATTAAAATTTGCGACAGTAAAAAATTAATTTGTGAAAAATTTACTATAGAAAAGGCAATCCCTGGCGTATTTAAAATTTGCGACAGTAAAAAATTAATTTTTGAAAAATTTACTGTAGAAAAGGCAATCGCTGGCGTAATTAAAATTTTCGACAGTAAAAAATTATTTTTTGAAAAATTTACTATAGAAAAGGCAATCCCTGGCGTAATTAAAATTTGCGACAGTAAAAAATTAATTTGCGAAAAATTTACTATAGAAAAGGCAATCCCTGGCATATTTAAAATTTGCGACAGTAAAAAATTAATTTTTGAAAAATTTACTAATGAAAAGGCAATCCCTGGCGTAGTTAACATTTTCGACAGTAAAAAATTATTTTTTGAAAAATTTACTGTAGAAAAGGCAATCCCTGGCGCAATTAAAATTTGCGACAGTAAAAAATTATTTTTTGAATAATTTACTATAGAAAAGGCAATCCCTGGCGTAATTAAAATTTGCGACAGTAAAAAATTATTTTTTGAATAATTTACTATAGAAAAGGCAATCCCTGGCGCAATTAAAATTTGCGACAGTATAAAATTATATTTTGAAAAATTTACTGTAGAAAAAGCAATCCCTGGCGTAATTAAAATTTTCGACAGTAAAAAATTAGTTTTTGAAAAATTTACTATAGAAAAGGCAATCCCTGGCGCAATTAAAATTTGCGACAGTAAAAAATTATTTTTTTGAATAATTTACTATAGAAAAGGCAATCCCTGACATAATTAAAATTTTCGACAGTAAAAAATCAGTTTTTGAAAAATTTACTATAGAAAAGGCAATCCATGCAATTAAAATTTTCGACAGTAAAAAATTAGTTTTTGAAAAATTTACTATAGAAAAGGCAATCCCTGGCGAAATTAAAATTTGCGACAGTAAAAAATTAATTTGTGAAAAATTTACTATAGAAAAGGCAATCCCTGGCGTATTTAAAATTTGCGACAGTAAAAAATTAATTTTTGAAAATTTTACGATAGAAAAGGCAATCCCTGGCATTATTAAAATTTTCGACAGTAAAAAAATTAGTTTTTGAAAAATTTACTATAGAAAAGGCAATCCCTGGCGCAATTAAAATTTGAGACAGTAAAAAATTATTTTTTGAAAAATTTACTATAGAAAAGGCAATCCCTGGCGTAATTAAAATTTGCGATAGTAAAAAATTAATTTGTGAAAAATTTACTATAGAAAAGGCAATCCCTGGCGTATTTAAAATTTGCGACAGTAAAAAATTAATTTTTGAAAAATTTACTATAGAAAAGGCAATCCCTGGCGTAATTAAAATTGTCGACAGTAAAAAATAATTTTTTGAAAAATTTACTGTAGAAAAGGCATTCCCTGGCGCAATTAAAATTTGCGACAGTAAAAAATTATTTTTTGAATAATTTACTATAGAAAAGGCAATCCCTGGCGTAATTAAATTTTCGACAGTAAAAAATTAGTTTTTGAAAAATTTACTATAGAAAAGGCATTCCCTGGCGCAATTAAAATTTGCGACAGTATAAAATTAAATTCTGAAAAATTTACTGTAGAAAAGGCAATCGCTGGCGTAATTAAAATTTGCGACAGTAGAAAATTAATTTTTGAAAAATTTACTATAGAAAAGGCAATCCCTGGCGTAATTAAAATTTTCGACAGTAAAAATTATTTTTTGGAATAATTTACTATAGAAAAGGCAATCCCTGGCATAATTAAAATTTGCGACAGTAAAAAACTATTTTTTGAATAATTTACTATAGAAAAGGCAATCCCTGGCGCAATTAAAATTTGCGACAGTATAAAATTAAATTCTGAAAAATTTACTCTAGAAAAGGCAATCGCTGGCGTAATTAAAATTTGCGACAGTAGAAAATTATTTATTGAAAAATTTACTGTAGAAAAGGCAATCCCTGGCGCAATTAAAATTTGCGACAGTAAAAAATTATTTTTTGAATAATTTACTATAGAAAAGGCAATCCCTGGCGTAATTAAAATTTTCGACAGTAAAAAATTAGTTTTTGAAAAATTTACTATAGAAAAGGCAATCCCTGGCGCAATTAAAATTTGCGACAATATAAAATTAAATTCTGAAAAATTTACTGTAGAAAAGGAAATCGCTGGCGTAATTAAAATTTGCGACAGAAGAAAATTAATTTTTGAAAAATTTACTATAGAAAAGGCAATCCCTGGCGCAATTAAAATTTGCGACAGTAAAAAATTATTTTTTGAAAAATTTACTATAGAAAAGGCAATCCCTGGCGTAATTAAAATTTGCGACAGTAAAAAATTAATTTGTGAAAAATTTACTATAGAAAAGGCAATCCCTGGCGTATTTAAAATTTGCGACAGTAAAAAATTAATTTTTGAAAAATTTACTATAGAAAAGGCAATCCCTGTCGTAATTAAAATTTTCGACAGTAAAAAATTAGTTTTTGAAAAATTTACTGTAGAAAAGGCAATCCCTGGCGCAATTAAAATTTGCGACAGTAAAAAATTATTTTTTGAATAATTTACTATAGAAAAGGCAATCCCTGGCATAATTAAAATTTTCGACAGTAAAAAATTAGTTTTTGAAAAATTTACTATAGAAAAGGCAATCCCTGGCGCAATTAAAATTTGCGACAGTATAAAATTAAATTCTGAAAAATTTACTGTAGAAATGGCAATCGCTGGCGTAATTAAAATTTGCGACAGTAGAAAATTAATTTTTGAAAAATTTACTATAGAAAAGGCAATCCCTGGCGCAACTAAAATTTGCGACAGTAAAAAATTATTTTTTGAAAAATTTACTATAGAAAAGGCAATCCCTGGCGTAATTTAAATTTGCGACAATAAAAAATTAATTTGTGAAAAATTTACTATAGAAAAGGCAATCCCTGGCGTAATTAAAATTTGCGACAGTAAGAAATTATTTTTTGAAAAATTTACTGTAGAAAAGGTAATCCCTAGCGGATTTAAAATTTGCGACAGTAAAAAATTAATTTGTGAAAAATTTACTGCAGAAAAGGCAATCCCTGGCGAAATTAAAATTTGCGACAGTAGAAAATTATTTTTTGAAAAATTTACTGTAGAAAAGGCAATCCCTGGCGTAACTAAAATTTGCGGCAGTAAAAAATTATTTTTTGAAAAATTTACTATAGAAAAGGCAATCCCTGGCGCAAATAAAATTTGCGTCAGTAAAAAATTAGTTTTTGAATAATTTACTATAGAAACTCAATCCCTGGCGTATTTAAAATTTGCGACAGTAAAAAATTATTTTGTGAATAATTTACTATAGAAAAGGCAATCCCGGGCGTATTTAAAATTTGCGACAGTAAAAAATTAATTTGTGAAAAATTTACTATAGAAAAGGCAATCCCTGGCGTAATTAAAATTTGCGACAGTAAAAAATTATTTTTTGAGAAATTTACTGTAGAAAAGGCAATCTCTGGCGCAATTAAAACTTGCGACAGTAGAAAATTATTTTTTGAAAAATTTACTGTAGAAAAGGCAATCCCCGGCGTAACTAAAATTTGCGGCAGTAAAAAATTATTTTTTGAAAACTTTTCTGTAGAAAAGGCAATCCCTGGCGCAATTAAAATTTGCGACAGTAAAAAATTAGTTTTTGAGTAATTTACTATTGAAACTCAATCCCTGGCGTATTTAAAATTTGCGACAGTAAAAAATTATTTTGTGAATAATTTACTATAGAAAAGGCAATCCCTGGCGTATTTAAAATTTGCGACAGTAAAAAATTAATTTGTGAAAAATTTACTATAGAAAAGGCAATCCCTGGCGTAATTAAAATTTGCGACAGTAAAAAATTATTTTTTGTAAAATTTACTGTAGAAAAGGCAATCCCTGGCGCAATTAAAACTTGCGACAGTAAAAAATTAATTTTTGAAAAATTTACTATAGAAAAGGCAAACCCTGGCGTAATTAAATTTTGCGACAGTATAAAATTATTTTTTGAAAAATTTACTATAGAAAAGGCAATCCCTGGCGTAATTAAAATTTGCGACAGCAAAAAATTAATTTTTGAGAAATTTACTGTAGAAAAGGCAATCCCTGGCGCAATTAAAATTTGCGACAGTATAAAATTAAATTTTGAAAAATTTACTATAGAAAGGCAATCCCTGGCGTAAATAAAATTTGCGACAGTAAAAAATTATTTTTTGAAAAATTTACTGTAGAAAAGGTAATCCCTAGCGGATTTAAAATTTGCGACAGTAAAAAATTAATTTGTGAAAAATTTACTGCAGAAAAGGCAATCCCTGGCGCAATTAAAATTTGCGACAGTAGAAAATTATTTTTTGAAAAATTTTCTGTAGAAAAGGCAATCCCTGGCGTAACTAAAATTTGCGACAGTAAAAAATTATTTTTTGAAATATTTACTGTAGAAAAGGCAATCCCTGGCGCAATTAAAATTTGCGACAGTAAAAAATAATTTTTTGAAAAATTTGCTATAGAAAAGGCAATCCCTGGCGCAATTAAAATTTGCGACAGTAAAAAATTATTTTTTTGAAAAATTTACTGTAGAAAATGCAATCCCTGGAGCAATTAAAATTTGCGGCAGTAAAAAATTATTTTTCGAAAAATTTACTATAGAAAAGGCAATCCCTGGCGCAATTAAAATTTGCGACAGTAAAAAATTATCTTTTGAAAAATTTACTATAGAAAAGGCAATCCCTGGCGTAATTAAAATTTGCGACAATAAAAAATTAATTTGTGAAAAATTTACTATAGAAAAGGCAATCCCTGGCGTAATTAAAATTTGCGACAGTAAAAAATTATTTTTTGAAAAATTTACTGTAGAAAAGGTTATCCCTAGCGGATTTAAAATTTGCGACAGTAAAAAATTAATTTGTGAAAAATTTACTGCAGAAAAGGCAATCCCTGGCGAAATTAAAATTTGCGACAGTAGAAAATTATTTTTTGAAAAATTTACTGTAGAAAAGGCAATCCCTGGCGTAACTAAAATTTGCGGCAGTAAAAAATTATTTTTTGAAAAATTTACTGTAGAAAAGGCAATCCCTGGCGCAAATAAAATTTGCGTCAGTAAAAAATTAGTTTTTGAATAATTTACTATAGAAACTCAATCCCTGGCGTATTTAAAATTTGCGACAGTAAAAAATTATTTTGTGAATAATTTACTATAGAAAAGGCAATCCCGGGCGTATTTAAAATTTGCGACAGTAAAAAATTAATTTGTGAAAAATTTACTATAGAAAAGGCAATCCCTGGCGTAATTAAAATTTGCGACAGTAAAAAATTATTTTTTGAGAAATTTACTGTAGAAAAGGCAATCCCTGGCGCAATTAAAACTTGCGACAGTAGAAAATTATTTTTTGAAAAATTTACTGTAGAAAAGGCAATCCCCAGCGTAACTAAAATTTGCGGCAGTAAAAAATTATTTTTTGAAAAATTTACTGTAGAAAAGGCAATGCCTGGCGCAATTAAAATTTGCGACAGTAAAAAATTAGTTTTTGAGTAATTTACTATAGAATCTCAATCCCTGGCGTATTTAAAATTTGCGACAGTAAAAAATTATTTTGTGAATAATTTACTATAGAAAAGGCAATCCCTGGCGTATTTAAAATTTGCGACAGTAAAAAATTAATTTGTGAAAAATTTACTATAGAAAAGGCAATCCCTGGCGTAATTAAAATTTGCGACAGTAAAAAATTATTTTTTGTAAAATTTACTGTAGAAAAGGCAATCCCTGGCGCAATTAAAACTTGCGACAGTAAAAAATTAATTTTTGAAAAATTTACTATAGAAAAGGCAAACCCTGGCGTAATTAAAATTTGCGACAGTATAAAATTATTTTTTGAAAAATTTACTATAGAAAAGGCAATCCCTGGCGTAATTAAAATTTGCGACAGCAAAAAATTAATTTTTGAGAAATTTACTGTAGAAAAGGCAATCCCTGGCGCAATTAAAATTTGCGACAGTATAAAATTAAATTTTGAAAAATTTACTATAGAAAGGCAATCCCTGGCGTAATTAAAATTTGCGACAGTAAAAAATTATTTTTTGAAAAATTTACTGTAATCCCTAGCGGATTTAAAATTTGCGACAGTAAAACATTAATTTGTGAAAAATTTACTGCAGAAAAGGCAATCCCTGGCGCAATTAAAATTTGCGACAGTAGAAAATTATTTTTTGAAAAATTTACTGTAGAAAAGGCAAACCCTGGCGTAACTAAAATTTGCGACAGTAAAAAATTATTTTTTGAAAAATTTACTGTAGAAAAGGCAATCCCTGGCGCAATTAAAATTTGCGACAGTAAAAAATTATTTTTTGAAAAATTTGCTATAGAAAAGGCAATCCCTGGCGCAATTAAAATTTGCGACAGTAAAAAATTATTTTGTGAATAATTTACTATAGAAAAGGCAATCCCTGGCGTATTTAAAATTTGCGACAGTAAAAAATTAATTTGTGAAAAATTTACTATAGAAAAGGCAATCCCTGGCGTAATTAAAATTTGCGACAGTATAAAATTTAATTTTGAAAAATTTACTATAGAAAAGGCAATCCCTGGCGTTTTTAAAATTTGCGACAGTAAAAAATTAGTTTTTGAATAATTTACTATAAAAACTCAATCCCTGGCGTATTTAAAATTTGCGACAGTAAAAAATTATTTTGTGAATAATTTACTATAGAAAAGGCAATCCCTGGCGTATTTAAAATTTGCGACAGTAAAAAATTAATTTGTGAAAAATTTACTATAGAAAAGGCAATCCCTGGCGTAATTAAAATTAGCGACAGTAAAAAATTATTTTTTGAAAAATTTACTGTAGAAAAGCAATCCCTGGCGCAATTAAAATTTGCGGCAGTAAAAAATTATTTTTCGAAAAATTTACTATAGAAAAGCAATCCCTGGCGTATTTAAAATTTGCGACAGTAAAAAATTATTTTTTGCAAAATTTACTATAGAAAAGGCAATCCCTGGCGCAATTAAATTTTGCGACAGTATAAAATTAAATTTTGAAAAATTTACTATAGAAAAGGCAATCCCTGGCGCATTTAAAATTTGCGACAGTAAAAAATTAATTTTTGAAAAATTTACTATAGAAGAGGCAATCCCTGGCGCAATTAAAATTTGCGACAGTAAAAAATTATTTTTTGAAAAATTTACTATAGAAGAGGCAATCCCTGGCGTTTTTAAAATTTGTGACAGTATAAAATTAAATTTTGAAAAATTTACTGTAGAAGAGGCAATCCCTGGCGAAATTAAAATTTGCGACAGCAAAATATTATTTTTTGAAAAATTTACTGTAGAAAAGGCAATCCCTGGCGCAATTAAAATTTGCGACAGTAAAAAATTAAATTTTGAAAAATTTACTATAGAAAAGGCAATCCCTGGTGTAATTAAAATTTGTGACAGTATAAAATTAAATTTTGAAAAATTTACTATAGAAAAGGCAATCCCTGGCGCATTTAAAATTTGCGACAGTAAAAAATTAATTTTTGAAAAATTTACTATAGAAGAGGCAATCCCTGGCGCAATTAAAATTTGCGACAGTAAAAAATTATTTTTTGAAAAATTTACTGTAGAAAAGGCAATCCCTGGCGCAATTAAAATTTTCGACAGTAAAAAATTATTTTTTGAAAAATTTACTATAGAAAAGGCAATCCCTGGCGCAATTAAAATTTTCGACAGTAAAAAATTATTTTTTTGCAAAATTTACTATAGAAAAGGCATTCCCGGGCCAATTAAAATTTGCGACAGTAAAAAATTATTATTTGAATAATTTACTATAGAAAAGGCAATCCCTGGCGTAATTAAAATTTTCGACGGTAAAAAATTAGTTTTTGAAAAATTTACTATAGAAAAGGCAATCCCTGGCGCAATTAAAATTTGCGACAGTAAAAAATTATTTTTTGAATAATTTACTATAGAGAAGGCAATCCCTGGCGTAATTAAAATTTTCGACAGTAAAAAATTAGTTTTTGAAAAATTTACTATAGAAAAGGCAATCCCTGGCGCAATTAAAATTTGCGACAGTAGAAAATTATTTTTTGAATAATTTACTATAGAAAAGGCAATCCCTGGCGTAATTAAAATTTGCGACTGTATAAAATTATGTTTTGAAAAATTTACTTTAGAAAAGGCAATCCCTGGCGCAATTAAAATTTTCGACAGTAAAATATTATTTTTTGAAAAATTTACTGTAGAAAAGGCAATCCCTGGCGCAATTAAAATTTGCGTCAGTAGAAAATTATTTTTTGAAGAATTTACTATAGAAAAGGCAATCCCTGGCGTAATTAAAATTTTCGACAGTAAACAATTAGTTTTTGAAAAATTTACTATTGAAAAGGCAATCCCTGGCGCAATTAAAATTTGCGACAGTAAAAAATTATTTTTTGAATAATTTACTATAGAAAAGGCAATCCCTGGCGCAATTAAAATTTGCGACAGTATAAAATTAAATTTTGAAAAATTTACTGTAGAAAAGGCAATCCCTGGCGTAATTAAAATTTGCGACAGTAGAAAATTATTTTTTGAAAAATTTACTATAGAAAAGGCAATCCCTGGCGTAATTAAAATTTGCGACAGTAAAAAATTAATTTGTGAAAAATTTACTATAGAAAAGGCAATCCCTGGCGTATTTAAAATTTGCGACAGTAAAAAATTAATTTTTAAAAGATTTACTATAGAAAAGGCAATCCATGGCGTAATTAAAATTTTCGACAGTAAAAAATTATTTTTTGAAAAATTTACTATAGAAAAGGCAATCCCTGGCGTAATTAAAATTTGCGACAGTAAAAAATTAATTTGTGAAAAATTTACTACAGAAAAGGCAATCCCTGTCGTATTTAAAATTTGTGACAGTAAAAAATTAATTTGTGAAATATTTACTATAGAAAAGGCAATCCCTGGCGTATTTAAAATTTGTGACAGTAAAAAATTAATTTTTGAAAAATTTTCTGTAGAAAAGCCAATCGCTGGCGTAATTAAAATTTTCGACAGTAAAAAATTATTTTTTGAAAAATTTACTATAGAAAAGGCAATCCCTGGCGTAATTAAAATTTGCGACAGTAAAAAAATAATTTGTGAAAAATTTACTATAGAAAAGGCAATCCCTGGCGTATTTAAAATTTGCGACAGAAAAAAATTAATTTTTGAAAAATTTACTATAGAAAAGGCAATCCCTGGTGTAATTAAAATTTTCGACAGTAAAAAATTATTTTTTGAAAAATTTACTGTAGAAAAGGCAATCCCTGGCGTAATTAAAATTTGCGACAGTAAAAAATTATTTTTTTGAATAATTTACTATAGAAAAGGCAATCCCTGGCGTAATTAAAATTTGCGACAGTAAAAAATTAATTTGTGAAAAATTTACTATAGAAAAGGCAATCCCTGGCGTATTTTAAATTTGCGACAGTAAAAAATTAATTTTTGAAAAATTTACTGTAGAAAAGGCAATCGCTGGCGTAATTGAAATTTTCGACAGTAAAAAATAATTTTTTGAAAAATTTACTATAGAAAAGGCAATCCCTGGCGTAATTAAAATTTGCGACAGTAAAAAATTAATTTGTGAAAAATTTACTATAGAAAAGGCAATCCCTGGCGTATTTAAAATTTGCGACAGTAAAAAATTAATTTTTGAAAAATTTACCATAGAAAAGGCAATCCCTGGCGCAATTAAAATTTGCGACAGTATAAAATCAAATTCTGAAAAATTTACTGTAGAAAAGGCAATCGCTGGCGTAATTAAATTTTGCGACAGTAGAAAATTAATTTTTGAAAAATTTACTATAGAAAAGGCAATCCCTGGCGCAATTAAAATTTGCGACAGTAAAAAATTATTTTTTGAAAAATTTACTATAGAAAAGGCAATCCCTGGCGTAATTAAAATTTGCGACAGTAAAAAATTAATTTTTGAAAAATTTACTGTAGAAAAGGCAATCGCTGGCGTAATTAAAATTTTCGACAGTAAAAAATTATTTTTTGAAAAATTTACTATAGAAAAGGCAATCCCTGGCGTAATTAAAATTTTCGACAGTAAAAAATTAGTTTTTGAAAAATTTACTATAGAAAAGGCATTCCCTGGCGCAATTAAAATTTGCGACTGTATAAAATTAAATTCTGAAAAATTTACTGTAGAAAAGGCAATCGCTGGCGTAATTAAAATTTGCGACAGTAGAAAATTAATTTTTGAAAAATTTACTATAGAAAAGGCAATCCCTGGCGTAATTAAAATTTTCGACAGTAAAAAATTATTTTTTGAATAATTTACTATAGAAAAGGCAATCCCTGGCGTAATTAAAATTTGCGACAGTAAAAAACTATTTTTTGAATAATTTACTATAGAAAAGGCAATCCCTGGCGCAATTAAAATTTGCGACAGTATAAAATTAAATTTTGAAAAATTTACTGTAGAAAAGGCAATCGCTGGCGTAATTAAAATTTGCGACAGTAGAAAATTATTTTTTGAAAAATTTACTGTAGAAAAGGCAATCCCTGGCGCAATTAAAATTTGCGACAGTAAAAAATTATTTTTTGAATAATTTACTATAGAAAAGGCAATCCCTGGCGTAATAAAAATTTTCGACAGTAAAAAATTAGTTTTTGAAAAATTTACTATAGAAAAGGCAATCCTTGGCGCAATTAAAATTTGCGACAGTATAAAATTAAATTCTGAAAAATTTACTGTAGAAAAGGCAATCGCTGGCGTAATTAAAATCTGCGACAGTAGAAAATTAATTTTTGAAAAATTTACTATAGAAAAGGCAATCCCTGGCGCAATTAAAATTTGTGACAGTAAAAAATTATTTTTTGAAAAATTTACTATAGAAAAGGCAATCCATGGCGTAATTAAAATTTGCGACAGTAAAAAATTAATTTGTGAAAAATTTACTATAGAAAAGGCAATCCCTGGCGTATATAAAATTTGCGACAGTAAAAAATTAATTTTTGAAAAATTTACTATAGAAAAGGCAATCCCTGTCGTAATTAAAATTTTCGACAGTAAAAAATTAGTTTTTGAAAAATTTACTGTAGAAAAGGCAATCCCTGGCGCAATTAAAATTTGCGACAGTAAAAAATTATTTTTTGAATAATTTACTATAGAAAAGGCAATCCCTGGCATAATTAAAATTTTCGACAGTAAAAAATTAGTTTTTGAAAAATTTACTATAGAAAAGGCAATCCCTGGCGCAATTATAATTTGCGACAGTATAAAATTAAATTCTGAAAAATTTACTGTAGAAAAGGCAATCGCTGTCGTAATTAAAATTTGCGACAGTAGAAAATTAATTTTTGAAAAATTTACTATAGAAAAGGCAATCCCTGGCGCAATTAAAATTGGCGACAGTAAAAAATAATTTTTTGAAAAATTTACTATAGAAAAGGCAATCCCTGGCGTAATTAAAATTTGCGACAATAAAAAATTAATTTGTGAAAAATTTACTATAGAAAAGGCAATCCCTGGCGTATTTAAAATTTGCGACAGTAAAAAATTAATTTTTGAAAAATTTACTATAGAAATGGCAATCCCTGTCGTAATTAAAATTTTCGACAGTAAAAAATTTGTTTTTGAAAAATTTACTGTAGAAAAGGCAATCCCTGGCGCAATTAAAATTTTCGACAGTAAAAAATTATTTTTTGAATAATTTACTATAGAAAAGGCAATCCCTGGCATAATTAAAATTTTCGACAGTAAAAAATTAGTTTTTGAAAAATTTACTATAGAAAAGGCAATCCATGGCGCAATTAAAATTTGCGACAGTAAAAAATTATTTTTTGAAAAATTTACTGTAGAAAAGGCAATCCATGGCGTAATTAAAATTTGCGACAGTATAAAATTAGTTTTTGAAAAATTTACTATAGAAAATGCAATCCATGGCGCAATTAAAATTTGCGACAGTAAAAAATTATTTTTTGAAAAATTTACTATAGAAAAGGCAATCCCTGGCGCAATTAAAATTTGCGACAGTAAAAAATTATTTTTTGAATAATTTACTATAGAAAAGGCAATCCCTGGCATAATTAAAATTTTCGACAGTAAAAAATTAGTTTTTGAAAAATTTACTATAGAAAAGGCAATCCCTGGCGCAATTAAAATTTGCGACAGTAAAAAATTATTTTTTGAAAAATTTACTATAGAAAAGGCAATCCCTGGCGCAATTAAAATTTGCGACAGTAAAAAATTATTTTTTGAAAAATTTACTATAGAAAAGGCAATCCCTGGCGTAGTTAAAATTTGCGACAGTAAGAAATTAATTTGTGAAAAATTTACTATAGAAAAGGCAATCCCTGGCGTATTTAAAATTTGCGAGAGTAAAAAATTAATTTTTGAAAAATTTACTATAGGAAAGGCAATCCCTGGCATAATTAAAATTTTCGACCGTAAAAAATTATTTTTTGAAAAATTTACTGTAGAAAAGGCAATCCCTGGCGCAATTAAAATTTGCGACAGTAAAAAAATAATTTTTGAAAAATTTACTATAGAAAAGGCAATCCCTGGCGTAATTAAAATTTGCGACAGTAAAAAAATAATTTGGAAAAATTTACTATAGAAAAGGCAATCCCTGGCGTATTTAAAATTTGCGACAGTAAAAAATTAATTTTTGAAAAATTTACTATAGAAAAGGCAATCCCTGTCGTAATTAAAATTTTCGACAGTAAAAAATTAGTTTTTGAAAAATTTACTATAGAAAAGGCAATCCCTGGCGCAATTAAAATTTGCGACAGTAAAAAATTATTTTTTGAATAATTTACTATAGAAAAGGCAATCCCTGGCATAATTAAAATTTTCGACAGTAAAAAATTAGTTTTTGAAAAATTTACTATAGAAAAGGCAATCCATGGCGCAATTAAAATTTGCGACAGTAAAAAATTATTTTTTGAAAAATTTACTGTATAAAAGGCAATCCATGGCGTAATAAAAATTTGCGACAGTATAAAATTAGTTTTTGAAAAATTTACTATAGAAAAGGCAATCCATGGCGCAATTAAAATTTGCGACAGTAAAAAATTATTTTTTGAAAAATTTACTATAGAAAAGGCAATCCCTGGCGCAATTAAAATTTGCGACAGTAAAAAATTATTTTTTGAATAATTTACTATAGAAAAGGCAATCCCTGGCATAATTAAAATTTTCGACAGTAAAAAATTAGTTTTTGAAAAATTTACTATAGAAAAGGCAATCCCTGGCGCAATTAAAATTTGCGACAGTAAAAAATTATTTTTTGAAAAATCTACTATAGAAAAGGCAATCCCTGGCGCAATTAAAATTTGCGACAGTAAAAAATTATTTTTTGAAAAATTTACTATAGAAAAGGCAATCCCTGGCGTAATTAAAATTTGCGACAGTAAGAAATTAATTTGTGAAAAATTTACTATAGAAAAGGCAATCCCTGGCGTATTTAAAATTTTCGACAGTAAAAAATTAATTTTTGAAAAATTTACTATAGAAAAGGCAATCCCTGGTGTAATTAAAATTTTCGACAGTAAAAAATTATTTTTTGAAAAATTTACTGTAGAAAAGGCAATCCCTGGCGCAATTAAAATTTGCGACAGTAAAAAATTATTTTTTGAATAATTTACTATAGAAAAGGCAATCCCTGGCGTAATTAAAATTTGCGACAGTAAAAAACTATTTTTTGAATAATTTACTATAGAAAAGGCAATCCCTGGCGCAATTAAAATTTGCGACAGTATAAAATTAAATTCTGAAAAATTTACTGTAGAAAAGGCAATCGCTGGCGTAATTAAAATTTGCGACAGTAGAAAATTATTTTTTGAATAATTTACTATAGAAAAGGCAATCCCTGGCATAATTAAAATTTTCGACAGTAAAAAATTAGTTTTTGAAAAATTTACTATAGAAAAGGCAATCCCTGGCGCAATTAAAATTTGCGACAGTAAAAAATTATTTTTTGAATAATTTACTATAGAAAAGGCAATCCCTGGCGCAATTAAAATTTGCGACAGTAAAAAATTATTTTTTGAAAAATTTACTATAGAAAAGGCAATCCCTGGTGTAATTAAAATTTTCGACAGTAAAAAATTATTTTTTGAAAAATTTACTGTAGAAAAGGCAATCCCTGGCGCAATTAAAATTTGCGACAGTAAAAAATTATTTTTTGAATAATTTACTATAGAAAAGGCAATCCCTGGCGTAATTAAAATTTGCGACAGTATAAAATTAGTTTTTGAAAAATTTACTATAGAAAAGGCAATCCATGGCGCAATTAAAATTTGCGACAGTAAAAAATTATTTTTTGAAAAATTTACTATAGAAAAGGCAATCCCTGGCGCAATTAAAATTTGCGACAGTAAAAAATTATTTTTTGAATAATTTACTATAGAAAAGGCAATCCCTGGCATAATTAAAATTTTCGACAGTAAAAAATTAGTTTTTGAAAAATTTACTATAGAAAAGGCAATCCCTGGCGCAATTAAAATTTGCGACAGTAAAAAATTATTTTTTGAAAAATCTACTATAGAAAAGGCAATCCCTGGCGCAATTAAAATTTGCGACAGTAAAAAATTATTTTTTGAAAAATTTACTATAGAAAAGGCAATCCCTGGCGTAATTAAAATTTGCGACAGTAAGAAATTAATTTGTGAAAAATTTACTATAGAAAAGGCAATCCCTGGCGTATTTAAAATTTTCGACAGTAAAAAATTAATTTTTGAAAAATTTACTATAGAAAAGGCAATCCCTGGTGTAATTAAAATTTTCGACAGTAAAAAATTATTTTTTGAAAAATTTACTGTAGAAAAGGCAATCCCTGGCGCAATTAAAATTTGCGACAGTAAAAAATTATTTTTTGAATAATTTACTATAGAAAAGGCAATCCCTGGCGTACTTAAAATTTGCGACAGTAAAAAACTATTTTTTGAATAATTTACTATAGAAAAGGCAATCCCTGGCGCAATTAAAATTTGCGACAGTATAAAATTAAATTCTGAAAAATTTACTGTAGAAAAGGCAATCGCTGGCGTAATTAAAATTTGCGACAGTAGAAAATTAATTTTTGAAAAATTTACTATAGAAAAGGCAATCCCTGGCGCAATTAAAATTTGCGACAGTAAAAAATTATTTTTTGAAAAATTTACTATAGAAAAGGCAATCCCTGGCGTAATTAAAATTTGCGACAGTAAAAAATTAATTTGTGAAAAATTTACTATAGAAAAGGCAATCCCTGGCGTATTTAAAATTTGCGACAGTAAAAAATTAATTTTTGAAAAATTTACTATAGAAAAGGCAATCTCTGTCGTAATTAAAATTTTCGACAGTAAAAAATTAGTTTTTGAAAAATTTACTGTAGAAAAGGCAATCCCTGGGGCAATTAAAATTTGCGACAGTAAAAAATTATTTTTTGAATAATTTACTATAGAAAAGGCAATCCCTGGCATAATTAAAATTTTCGACAGTAAAAAATTAGTTTTTGAAAAATTTACTATAGAAAATGCAATCCATGGCGCAATTAAAATTTGCGACAGTAAAAAATTATTTTTTGAAAAATTTACTGTAGAAAAGGCAATCCATGGCGTAATTAAAATTTGCGACAGTATAAAATTAGTTTTTGAAAAATTTACTATAGAAAAGGCAATCCATGGCGCAATTAAAATTTGCGACAGTAAAAAATTATTTTTTGAAAAATTTACTATAGAAAAGGCAATCCCTGGCGCAATTCAAAGTTGCGACAGTAAAAAATTATTTTTTGAATAATTTACTATAGAAAAGGCAATGCCTGGCATAATTAAAATTTTCGACAGTAAAAAATTAGTTTTTGAAAAATTTACTATAGAAAAGGCAATCCCTGGCGCAATTAAAATTTGCGAGAGTAAAAAATTATTTTTTGAAAAATTTACTATAGAAAAGGCAATCCCTGGCGCAATTAAAATTTGCGACAGTAAAAAATTATTTTTTGAAAAATTTACTATAGAAAAGGCAATCCCTGGCGTAATTAAAATTTGCGACAGTAAGAAATTAATTTGTGAAAAATTTACTATAGAAAAGGCAATCCCTGGCGTATTTAAAATTTGCGACAGTAAAAAATTAATTTTTGAAAAATTTACTATAGAAAAGGCAATCCCTGGCGTAATTAAAATTTTCGACAGTAAAAAATTATTTTTTGAAAAATTTACTGTAGAAAAGGCAATCCCTGGCGCAATTAAAATTTGCGACAGTAAAAAATTATTTTTTGAATAATTTACTATAGAAAAGGCAATCCCTGGCGTAATTAAAATTTGCGACAGTAAAAAACTATTTTTTGAATAATTTACTATAGAAAAGGCAATCCCTGGCGCAATTAAAATTTGCGACAGTATAAAATTAAATTCTGAAAAATTTACTGTAGAAAAGGCAATCGCTGGCGTAATTAAAATTTGCGACAGTAGAATATTATCTTTTGAAAAATTTACTGTAGAAAAGGCAATCCCTGGCGCAATTAAAATTTGCGACAGTAAAAAATTATTTTTTGAATAATTTACTATAGAAAAGGCAATCCCTGGCGTAATTAAAATTTGCGACAGTAAAAAACTATTTTTTGAATAATTTACTATAGATAAGGCAATCCCTGGCGCAATTAAAATTTGCGACAGTATAAAATTAAATTCTGAAAAATTTACTGTAGAAAAGGCAATCGCTGGCGTAATTAAAATTTGCGACAGTAGAAAATTAATTTTTGAAAAATTTACTATAGAAAAGGCAATCCCTGGCGCAATTAAAATTTGCGACAGTAAAAAATTATTTTTTGAAAAATTTACTATAGAAAAGGCAATTCCTGACGTAATTAAAATTTGCGACAGTAAAAAATTAATTTGTGAAAAATTTACTATAGAAAAGGCAATCCCTGGCGTATTTAAAATTTGCGACAGTAAAAAATTAATTTTTGAAAAATTTACTATAGAAAAGGCAATCTCTGTCGTAATTAAAATTTTCGACAGTAAAAAATTAGTTTTTGAAAAATTTACTGTAGAAAAGGCAATCCCTGGCGCAATTAAAATTTGCGACAGTAAAAAATTATTTTTTGAATAATTTACTATAGAAAAGGCAATCCCTGGCATAATTAAAATTTTCGACAGTTAAAAATTAGTTTTTGAAAAATTTACTATAGAAAATGCAATCCATGGCGCAATTAAAATTTGCGACAGTAAAAAATTATTTTTTGCAAAATTTACTGTAGAAAAGGCAATCCATGGCGTAATTAAAATTTGCGACAGTATAAACTTAGTTTTTGAAAAATTTACTATAGAAAAGGCAATCCATGGCGCAATTAAAATTTGCGACAGTAAAAAATTATTTTTTGAAAAATTTACTATAGAAAAGGCAATCCCTGGCGCAATTAAAATTTGCGACAGTAAAAAATTATTTTTTGAATAATTTACTATAGAAAAGGCAATCCCTGGCATAATTAAAATTTTCGACAGTAAAAAATTAGTTTTTGAAAAATTTACTAAAGAAAAGGCAATCCCTGGCGCAATTAAAATTTGCGACAGTAAAAAATTATTTTTTGAAAAATTTACTATAGAAAAGGCAATCCCTGGCGCAATTAAAATTTGCGACAGTAAAAAATTATTTTTTGAAAAATTTACTATAGAAAAGGCAATCCCTGGCGCAATTAAAATTTGCGACAGTAAAAAATTATTTTTTGAAAAATTTACTATAGAAAAGGCAATCCCTGGCGCAATTAAAATTTGCGACAGTATAAAATTAAATTGTGAAAAATTTACTGTAGAAAAGGCAATCGCTGGCGTAATTAAAATTTGCGACAGTAAAAAATTAATTTGTGAAAAATTTGCTATAGAAAAGGCAATCCCTGGCGTATTTAAAATTTGCGACAATAAAAAATTAATTTTTGAAAAATTTACTATAGAAAAGGAAATCCCTGGCGCAATGAAAATTTGCGACAGTAAAAAGTTATTTTTTGAATAATTTACTATAGAAAAGGCAATCCCTGGCGTAATTAAAATTTGCGGCAGTAAAAAATTATTTTTTGAATAATTTACTATAGAAAAGGCAATCCTTGGCGCAATTAAAATTTTCGACAGTAAACAATTATTTTTTGAAAAATTTACTATAGAAAAGGCAATCCCTGGCGTAATTAAAATTTTCGACAGTAAAAAATTATTTTTTGAAAAATTTACTATAGAAAAGGCAATCCCTGGCGCAATTAAAATTTGCGACAGTAAAAAATTATTTTTTGAAAAATTTACTATAGAAAAGGCAATCATGGCGCAATTAAAATTTGCGACAGTAAAAAATTATTTTTTGAAAAATTTACTATAGAAAAGGCAAACCTTGGCGCAATTAAAACTTGCGACACTATAAAATTAATTTTTGAAAAATTTACTATAGAAAAGGCAATCCCTGGCGTAATTAAAATTTGCGACAGTAAAAAATTCTTTTTTGAAAAATTTACTATAGAAAGGCAATCCCTGGCGCAATTAAAATTTGCGACAGTAAAAAATTATTTTTTGAATAATTTACTATAGAAAAGGCAATCCCTGGCGGATTTAAAATTTGTGACAGTAAAAAATTATTTTTTGAAAAATTTACTGTAGAAAAGGCAATCCCTGGCGCAATTAAAATTTGCGACATTATAAAATTAAATTTTGAAAAAATTACTATAGAAAAGGCAATCCCTGGCGTAATTAAAATTTGCGACAGTAAAAAATTATTTTTTGAAAAATTTACTGTAGAAAAGGCAATCCCTGGCGTAATTAAAATTTTCGACATTAAAAAACTATTTTTTGAATAATTTACTATAGAAAAGGCAATACCTGGCGCAATTAAAATTTGCGACAGTATAAAATTAAATTCTGAAAAATTTACTGTAGAAAAGGCAATCGCTGGCGTAATTAAAATTTGCGACAGTAGAATATTATCTTTTGAAAAATTTACTGTAGAAAAGGCAATCCCTGGCGCAATTAAAATTTGCGACAGTAAAAAATTATTTTTTGAATAATTTACTATAGAAAAGGCAATCCCTGGCGTAATTAAAATTTGCGACAGTAAAAAACTATTTTTTGAATAATTTACTATAGAAAAGGCAATCCCTGGCGCAATTAAAATTTGCGAGAGTATAAAATTAAATTCTGAAAAATTTACTGTAGAAAAGGCAATCGCTGGCGTAATTAAAATTTGCGACAGTAGAATATTATCTTTTGAAAAATTTACTGTAGAAAAGGCAATCCCTGGCGCAATTAAAATTTGCGAGAGTAAAAAATTATTTTTTGAATAATTTACTATAGAAAAGGCAATCCCTGGCGTAATTAAAATTTGCGACAGTAAAAAACTATTTTTTGAATAATTTACTATAGATAAGGCAATCCCTGGCGCAATTAAAATTTGCGACAGTATAAAATTAAATTCTGAAAAATTTACTGTAGAAAAGGCAATCGCTGGCGTAATTAAAATTTGCGACAGTAGAAAATTAATTTTTGAAAAATTTACTATAGAAAAGGCAATCCCTGGCGCAATTAAAATTTGCGACAGTAAAAAATTATTTTTTGAAAAATTTACTATAGAATAGGCAATCCCTGGCGTAATTAAAATTTGCGACAGTAAAAAATTAATTTGTGAAAAATTTACTATAGAAAAGGCAATCCCAGGCGTATTTAAAATTTGCGACAGTAAAAAATTAATTTTTGAAAAATTTACTATAGAAAAGGCAATCTCTGTCGTAATTAAAATTTTCGACAGTAAAAAATTAGTTTTTGAAAAATTTACTGTAGAAAGGCAATCCCTGGCGCAATTAAAATTTGCGACAGTAAAAAATTATTTTTTGAATAATTTACTATAGAAAAGGCAATCCCTGGCATAATTAAAATTTTCGACAGTTAAAAATTAGTTTTTGAAAAATTTACTATAGAAAATGCAATCCATGGCGCAATTAAAATTTGCGACAGTAAAAAATTATTTTTTGAAAAATTTACTGTAGAAAAGCCAATCCATGGCGTAATTAAAATTTGCGACAGTATAAACTTAGTTTTTGAAAAATTTACTATAGAAAAGGCAATCCCTGGCGCAATTAAAATTTGCGACATTATAAAATTAAATTTTGAAAAAATTACTATAGAAAAGGCAATCCCTGGCGTAATTAAAATTTGCGACAGTAAAAAATTATTTTTTGAAAAATTTACTGTAGAAAAGGCAATCCCTGGCGTAATTAAAATTTTCGACATTAAAAAACTATTTTTTGAATAATTTACTATAGAAAAGGCAATACCTGGCGCAATTAAAATTTGCGACAGTATAAAATTAAATTCTGAAAAATTTACTGTAGAAAAGGCAATCGCTGGCGTAATTAAAATTTGCGACAGTAGAATATTATCTTTTGAAAAATTTACTGTAGAAAAGGCAATCCCTGGCGCAATTAAAATTTGCGACAGTAAAAAATTATTTTTTGAATAATTTACTATAGAAAAGGCAATCCCTGGCGTAATTAAAATTTGCGACAGTAAAAAACTATTTTTTGAATAATTTACTATAGAAAAGGCAATCCCTGGCGCAATTAAAATTTGCGACAGTATAAAATTAAATTCTGAAAAATTTACTGTAGAAAAGGTAATCGCTGGCGTAATTAAAATTTGCGACAGTAGAATATTATCTTTTGAAAAATTTACTGTAGAAAAGGCAATCCCTGGCGCAATTAAAATTTGCGACAGTAAAAAATTATTTTTTGAATAATTTACTATAGAAAAGGCAATCCCTGGCGTAATTAAAATTTGCGACAGTAAAAAACTATTTTTTGAATAATTTACTATAGATAAGGCAATCCCTGGCGCAATTAAAATTTGCGACAGTATAAAATTAAATTCTGAAAAATTTACTGTAGAAAAGGCAATCGCTGGCGTAATTAAAATTTGCGACAGTAGAAAATTAATTTTTGAAAAATTTACTATAGAAAAGGCAATCCCTGGCGCAATTAAAATTTGCGACAGTAAAAAATTCTTTTTTGAAAAATTTACTATAGAATAGGCAATCCCTGGCGTAATTAAAATTTGCGACAGTAAAAAATTAATTTGTGAAAAATTTACTATAGAAAAGGCAATCCCAGGCGTATTTAAAATTTGCGACAGTAAAAAATTAATTTTTGAAAAATTTACTATAGAAAAGGCAATCTCTGTCGTAATTAAAATTTTCGACAGTAAAAAATTAGTTTTTGAAAAATTTACTGTAGAAAAGGCAATCCCTGGCGCAATTAAAATTTGCGACAGTAAAAAATTATTTTTTGAATAATTTACTATAGAAAAGGCAATCCCTGGCATAATTAAAATTTTCGACAGTTAAAAATTAGTTTTTGAAAAATTTACTATAGAAAATGCAATCCATGGCGCAATTAAAATTTGCGACAGTAAAAAATTATTTTTTGAAAAATTTACTGTAGAAAAGCCAATCCATGGCGTAATTAAAATTTGCGACAGTATAAACTTAGTTTTTGAAAAATTTACTATAGAAAGGCAATCCATGGCGCAATTAAAATTTGCGACAGTAAAAAATTATTTTTTGAAAAATTTACTATAGAAAAGGCAATCCCTGGCGCAATTAAAATTTGCGACAGTAAAAAATTATTTTTTGAATAATTTACTATAGAAAAGGCAATCCCTGGCATAATTAAAATTTTCGACAGTAAAAAATTAGTTTTTGAAAAATTTACTATAGAAAAGGCAATCCCTGGCGCAATTAAAATTTGCGACAGTAAAAAATTATTTTTTGAAAAATTTACTATAGAAAAGGCAATCCCTGGCGCAATTAAAATTTGCGACAGTAAAAAATAATTTTTTGAAAAATTTACTATAGAAAAGGCAATCCCTGGCGCAATTAAAATTTGCGACAGTAAAAAATTATTTTTTGAAAAATTTACTATAGAAAAGGCAATCCTTGGCGCAATTAAAACTTGCGACAGTATAAAATTAATTTTTGAAAAATTTACTATAGAAAAGGCAATCCCTGGCGTAATTAAAATTTGCAACAGTAAAAAATTCTTTTTTGAAAAATTTACTATAGAAAAGGCAATCCCTGGCGCAATTAAAATTTGCGACAGTAAAAAATTATTTTTTGAATAATTTACTATAGAAAAGGCAATCCCTGGCGGATTTAAAATTTGTGACAATAAAAAATTAATTTTTGAAAAATTTACTGTAGAAAAGGCAATCCCTGGCGCAATTAAAATTTGCGACAGTATAAAATTAAATTTTGAAAAAATTACTATAGAAAAGGCAATCCCTGGCGTAATTAAAATTTGCGACAGTAAAAAATTATTTTTTGAAAAATTTACTGTAGAAAAGGCAATCCCTGGCGTAATTAAAATTTTCGACATTAAAAAGCTAATTTTTGAAAAATTTACTATAGAAAAGGCAATCCCTGGCGCAATTAAAATTTGCGACAGTAAAAAATTATTTTTTGAAAAATTTACTATATAAAAGGCAATCCCTGGCGTAATTAAAATTTTCGACAGTAAAAAATTAGTTTTTGAAAAATTTACTATAGAAAAGGCAATCCCTGGCGCAATTAAAATTTGCGACAGTAAAAAATAATTTTTTGAATAATTTACTATAGAAAAGGCAATCCCTGGCATAATTAAAATTTTCGACAGTAAAAAATTAGTTTTTGAAAAATTTACTATAGAAAAGGCAATCCATGGCGCAATTAAAATTTGCGACAGTAAAAAATTATTTTTTGAAAAATTTACTATAGATAAGGCAATCCCTGGCGCAATTAAAACTTGCGACAGTATAAAATTAATTTTTGAAAAATTTACTATATAAAAGGCAATCCCTGGCGTAATTAAAATTTGCGACACTAAAAAATTAATTTTTGAAAAATTTACTGTAGAAAAGGCAATCCCTGGCGCAATTAAAATTTGCGACAGTATAAAATTAAATTTTGAAAAAATTACTATAGAAAAGGCAATCCCTGGCGTAATTAAAATTTGCGACAGTAAAAAATTATTTTTTGAAAAATTTACTGTAGAAAAGGCAATCCCTGGCGTAATTAAAATTTTCGACATTAAAAAACTAATTTTTGAAAAATTTACTATAGAAAAGGCAATCCCTGGCGCAATTAAAATTTGCGACAGTAAAAAATTATTTTTTGAAAAATTTACTATAGAAAAGGCAATCCCTGGCGTAATTAAAATTTTTGACAGTAAAAAATTAATTTTTGAAAAATTTACTATATAAAAGACAATCCCTGGCGTAATTAAAATTTGCGACAGTAAAAAATTATTTTTTGAATAATTTACTATGGAAAAGGCAATCCCTGTCGTAATTAAAATTTTCGACAGTAAAAAATTAGTTTTTGAAAAATTTACTGTAGAAAAGGCAATCCCTGGCGCAATTCAAATTTGCGACAGTAAAAAATTATTTTTTGAAAAATTACCTATAGAAAAGGCAATCCCTGGCGTAATTAAAATTTGCGACAGTAAGAAATTAATTTGTGAAAAATTTACTATAGAAAAGGCAATCACTGGCGTATTTAAAATTTGCGACAGTAAAAAATTAATTTTTGAAAAATTTACTATAGAAAAGGCAATCCCTGGCGTAATTAAAATTTTCGACAGTAAAAAATTATTTTTTGAAAAATTTACTGTAGAAAAGGCAATCCCTGGCGCAATTAAAATTTGCGACAGTAAAAAATTATTTTTTGAATAATTTACTATAGAAAAGGCAATCCCTGGCGTAATTAAAATTTGCGACAGTAAAAAACTATTTTTTGAATAATTTACTATAGAAAAGGCAATCCCTGGCGCAATTAAAATTTGCGACAGTATAAAATTAAATTCTGAAAAATTTACTGTAGAAAAGGCAATCGCTGGCGTAATTAAAATTTGCGACAGTAGAAAATTAATTTTTGAAAAATTTACTATAGAAAAGGCAATCCCTGGCGCAATTAAAATTTGCGACAGTAAAAAATTAATTTTTGAAAAATTTACTATAGAAAAGGCAATCCCTGGCGTAATTAAAATTTGCGACAGTAAAAAATTAATTTGTGAAAAATTTACTATAGAAAAGGCAATCCCTGGCGTATTTAAAATTTGCGACAGTAAAAAATTAATTTTTGAAAAATTTACTATAGAAAAGGCAATCCCTGTCGTAATTAAAATTTTCGACAGTAAAAAATTAGTTTTTGAAAAATTTACTGTAGAAATGGCAATCCCTGGCGCAATTAAAATTTGCGACAGTAAAAAATTATTTTTTGAATAATTTACTATAGAAAAGGCAATCCCTGGCATAATTAAAATTTTCGACAGTAAAAAATTAGTTTTTGAAAAATTTACTATAGAAAATGCAATCCATGGCGCAATTAAAATTTGCGACAGTAAAAAATTATTTTTTGAAAAATTTACTGTAGAAAAGGCAATCCATGGCATAATTAAAATTTGCGACAGTATAAAATTAGTTTTTGAAAAATTTACTATAGAAAAGGCAATCCATGGCGCAATTAAAATTTGCGACAGTAAAAAATTATTTTTTGAAAAATTTACTATAGAAAAGGCAATCAGTGGCGCAATTAAAATTTGCGACAGTAAAAAATTATTTTTTGAATAATTTACTATAGAAAAGGCAATCCCTGGCATAATTAAAATTTTCGACAGTAAAAAATTAAATTTTGAAAAATTTACTATAGAAAAGGCAATCCCTGGCGCAATTAAAATTTGCGACAGTAAAAAATTATTTTTTGAATTTTACTATAGAAAAGGCAATCCCTGGCGTAATTAAAATTTGCGACAGTAAAAAACTATTTTTTGAATAATTTACTATAGAAAAGGCAATCCCTGGCGCAATTAAAATTTGCGACAGTATAAAATTAAATTCTGAAAAATTTACTGTAGAAAAGGCAATCGCTGGCGTAATTAAAATTTGCGACAGTAGAAAATTAATTTTTGAAAAATTTACTATAGAAAAGGCAATCCCTGGCGCAATTAAAATTTGCGACAGTAAAAAATTAATTTTTGAAAAATTTACTATAGAAAAGGCAATCCCTGGCGTAATTAAAATTTGCGACAGTAAAAAATTAATTTGTGAAAAATTTACTATAGAAAAGGCAATTCCTGGCGTATTTAAAATTTGCGACAGTAAAAAATTAATTTTTGAAAAATTTACTATAGAAAAGGCAATCCCTGTCGTAATTAAAATTTTCGACAGTAAAAAATTAGTTTTTGAAAAATTTACTGTAGAAATGGCAATCCCTGGCGCAATTAAAATTTTCGACAGTAAAAAATTATTTTTTGAATAATTTACTATAGAAAAGGCAATCCATGGCATAATTAAAATTTTCGACAGTAAAAAATTAGTTTTTGAAAAATTTACTATAGAAAATGCAATCCATGGCGCAATTAAAATTTGCGACAGTAAAAAATTATTTTTTGAAAAATTTACTGTAGAAAAGGCAATCCATGGCGTAATTAAAATTTGCGACAGTATAAAATTAGTTTTTGAAAAATTTACTATAGAAAAGGCAATCCATGGCGCAATTAAAATTTGCGACAGTAAAAAATTATTTTTTGAAAAATTTACTGTAGAAAAGGCAATCCATGGCGTAATTAAAATTTGCGACAGTATAAAATTAGTTTTTGAAAAATTTACTATAGAAAAGGCAATCCATGGCGCAATTAAAATTTGCGACAGTAAAAAATTATTTTTTGAAAAATTTACTATAGAAAAGGCAATCCCTGGCGCAATTAAAATTTGCGACAGTAAAAAATTATTTTTTGAAAAATTTACTAAAGAAAAGGCAATCCCTGGCATAATTAAAATTTTCGACAGTAAAAAATTAAATTTTGAAAAATTTACTATAGAAAAGGCAATCCCTGGCATAATTAAAATTTTCGACAGTAAAAAATTAAATTTTGAAAAATTTACTATAGAAAAGGCAATCCCTGGCGTAATTAAAATTTGCGACAGTAAGAAATTAATTTGTGAAAAATTTACTATAGAAAAGGCAATCCCTGGCGTATTTAAAATTTGCGACAGTAAAAAATTAATTTTTGAAAAATTTACTATAGAAAAGGCAATCCCTGGCGTAATTAAAATTTTCGACAGTAAAAAATTATTTTTTGAAAAATTTACTATAGAAAAGGCAATCCCTGGCGCAATTAAAAATTACGACAGTAAAAAATTATTTTTTGAATAATTTACTATAGAAAAGGCAATCCCTGGCATAATCAAAATTTTCGACAGTAAAAAATTAGTTTTTGAAAAATTTACTATAGAAAATGCAATCCATGGCGCAATTAAAATTTGCGACAGTAAAAAATTATTTTTTGAAAAATTTACTGTAGAAAAGGCAATCCATGGCGTAATTAAAATTTGCGACAGCATAAAATTAGTTTTTGAAAAACTTACTATAGAAAAGGCAATCCATGGCGCAATTAAAATTTGCGACAGTAAAAAATTATTTTTTGAAAAATTTACTGTAGAAAAGGCAATCCATGGCGTAATTAAAATTTGCGACAGTATAAAATTAGTTTTTGAAAAATTTACTATAGAAAAGGCAATCGCTGGCGTAATTAAAATTTGCGACAGTAGAAAATTATCTTTTGAAAAATTTACTGTAGAAAAGGCAATCCCTGGCGCAATTAAAATTTGCGACAGTAAAAAATTATTTTTTTGAGTAATTTACTATAGAAAAGGCAATCCCTGGCGTAATTAAAATTTTCGACAGTAAAAAATTAGTTTTTGAAAAATTTACTATAGAAAGGTAATCCCTGGCGCAAATAAAGTTAGCGATAGTATAAAATTAAATTGTGAAAAATTTACTGTAGAAAAGGCAATCGCTGGCGTAATTAAAATTTGCGACAGTAAAAAATTAATTTGTGAAAAATTTGCTATAGAAAAGGCAATCCCTGGCGTATTTAAAATTTGCGACAGTAAAAAATTAATTTTTGAAAAATTTACTATAGAAAAGGCAATCCCTGGCGCAATTAAAATTTGCGACAGTAAAAAGTTATTTTTTGAATAATTTACTATAGAAAAGGCAATCCCTGGCGTAATTAAAATTTGCGACAGTAAAAAATAATTTTTTGAATAATTTACTATAGAAAAGGCAATCCCTGGCGCAATTAAAATTTGCGACAGTATAAAATTAAATTCTGAAAAATTTACTTTAGAAAAGGCAATCGCTGGCGTAATTAAAATTTGCGACGGCAGAAAATTATTTTTTGAAAAATTTACTATAGAAAAGGCAATCCCTGGCGCAATTAAAATTTGCGACAGTAAAAAATTATTTTTTGAAAAATTTACTATAGAAAAGGCAATCCCTGGCGTAATTAAAATTTTCGACAGTAAAAAATTTTTTTTTGAAAAATTTACTATAGAAAAGGCAATCCCTGGCGCAATTAAAATTTGCGACAGTAAAAAATTATTTTTTGAATAATTTACTATAGAAAAGGCAATCCCTGGCATAATTAAAATTTTCGACAGTAAAAAATTAGTTTTTGAAAAATTTACTATAGAAAAGGCAATCATGGCGCAATTAAAATTTGCGACAGTAAAAAATTATTTTTTGAAAAATTTACTAAAGAAAAGGCAATCCTTGGCGCAATTAAAACTTGCGACAGTATAAAATTAATTTTTGAAAAATTTACTATAGAAAAGGCAATCCCTGGCGTAATTAAAATTTGCGACAGTAAAAAATTCTTTTTTGAAAAATTTACTATAGAAAAGGCAATCCCTGGCGCAATTAAAATTTGCGACAGTAAAAAATTATTTTTTGAATAATTTACTATAGAAAAGGCAATCCCTGGCGGATTTAAAATTTGTGACAGTAAAAAATTAATTTTTGAAAAATTTACTGTAGAAAAGGCAATCCCTGGCGCAATTAAAATTTGCGACAGTATAAAATTAAATTTTGAAAAAATTACTATAGAAAAGGCAATCCCTGGTGTAATTAAAATTTGCGACAGTAAAAAATTATTTTTTGAAAAATTTACTGTAGAAAAGGCAATCTCTGGCGTAATTAAAATTTTCGACATTAAAAAACTAATTTTTGAAAAATTTACTATAGAAAAGGCAATCCCTGGCCCAATTAAAATTTGCGACAGTAAAAAATTAATTTTTGAAAAATTTACTATAGAAAAGGCAATCCCGGGCGTAATTAAAATTTGCGACAGTAAAAAATTATTTTTTGAAAAATTTACTATAGAAAAGGCAATCCCTGGCGTATTTAAAATTTGCGACACTAAAAAATTAATTTTTGAAAAATTTACTATAGAAAAGGCAATCCCTGGCGTAATTAAAATTTGCGACAGTAAAAAATTATTTTTTGAAAAATTTACTGTAGAAAAGGCAATCCCTGGCGTAATTAAAACTTGCGACAGTAAAAATTAGTTTTTGAAAAATTTACTATAGAAAAGGCAATCCCTGGCGCAATTAAAATTTGCGACAGTATAAAATTAATTTTTGAAAAATTTACTATAGAAAAGGCAATCCCTGGCGTAATTAAAATTTGCCACAGTAAAAAATTATTTTTTGAAAAATTTACTATAGAAAAGGCAATCCCTGGCATAATTAAAATTTGCGACAGTAAAAAATTATTTTTTGAATAATTTACTATAGAAAAGGCAATCCCTGGCGCAATTAAAATTTGCGACAGTATAAAATTAAATTCTGAAAAATTTACTGTAGAAAAGGCAATCGCTGGCGTAATTAAAATTTGCGACAGTAGAAAATTATTTTTTGAAAAATTTACTATAGAAAAGGCAATCCATGGCGCAATTAAAATTTGCGACAGTAAAAAATTATTTTTTGAAAAATTTACTATAGAAAAGGCAATCCCTGGCGCAATTAAAACTTGCGACAGTATAAAATTAATTTTTGAAAAATTTACTATAGAAAAGGCAATCCCTGGCGTAATTAAAATTTGCGACAGTAAAAAATTCTTTTTTGAAAAATTTACTATAGAAAAGGCAATCCCTGGCGCAATTAAAATTTGCGACAGTAAAAAATTATTTTTTGAATAATTTACTATAGAAAAGGCAATCCCTGGCGTATTTAAAATTTGTGACAGTAAAAAATTAATTTTTGAAAAATTTACTGTAGAAAAGGCAATCCCTGGCGCAATTAAAATTTGCGACAGTATAAATTTAAATTTTGAAAAATTTACTATAGAAAAGGCAATCCCTGGCGTAATTAAAATTTGCGACAGTAAAAAATTATTTTTTGAAAAATTTACTGTAGAAAAGGCAATCCCTGGCGTAATTAAAATTTTCGACATTAAAAAACTAATTTTTGAAAAATTTACTATAGAAAAGGCAATCCCTGGCGCAATTAAAATTTGCGACAGTAAAAAATTAATTTTTGAAAAATTTACTATAGAAAAGGCAATCCCTGGCGTAATTAAAATTTGCGGAAAAAATTATTTTTTGAAAAATTTACTATAGAAAAGGCA
Organism: Dioctria linearis; assembly: GCA_963930735.1. Classification (NCBI taxonomy): domain Eukaryota; kingdom Metazoa; phylum Arthropoda; class Insecta; order Diptera; family Asilidae; genus Dioctria; species Dioctria linearis. The sequence goes on along the minus strand of CAWVNZ010000397.1, from coordinate 12,365 downwards.
ATCCCTGGCGTAATTAAAATTTGCGACAGTAAAAAATTATTTTTTGAAAAATTTACTGTAGAAAAGGCAATCCCTGGCGTAATTAAAATTTGCGACAGTATAAAATTAAATTCTGAAAAATTTACTGTAGAAAAGGCAATCGCTGGCGTAATTAAAATTTGCGACAGTATAAAATTAGTTTTTGAAAAACTTACTATAGAAAAGGCAATCCATGGCGCAATTAAAATTTGCGACAGTAAAAAATTATTTTTTGAAAAATTTACTGTAGAAAAGGCAATCCATGGCGTAATTAAAATTTGCGACAGTAAAAAATTAGTTTTTGAAAAATTTACTATAGAAAAGGCAATCCCTGGCGTAATTAAAATTTGCGACAGTAAAAAATTATTTTTTGAAAAATTTACTATAGAAAAGGCAATCCCTGGCGTAATTAAAATTTGCGACAGTAAAAAATTATTTTTTGAAAAATTTACTGTAGAAAAGGCAATCCCTGGCGTAATTAAAACTTGCGACAGTAAAAATTAGTTTTTGAAAAATTTACTATAGAAAAGGCAATCCCTGGCGCAATTAAAATTTGCGACAGTATAAAATTAATTTTTGAAAAATTTACTATAGGAAAGGCAATCCCTGGCGTAATTAAAATTTGCCACAGTAAAAAATTATTTTTTGAAAAATTTACTATAGAAAAGGCAATCCCTGGCGTAATTAAAATTTGCGACAGTAAAAAATTATTTTTTGAATAATTTACTATAGAAAAGGCAATCCCTGGCGCAATTAAAATTTGCGACAGTATAAAATTAAATTCTGAAAAATTTACTGTAGAAAAGGCAATCGCTGGCGTAATTAAAATTTGCGACAGTATAAAATTAGTTTTTGAAAAACTTACTATAGAAAAGGCAATCCATGGCGCAATTAAAATTTGCGACAGTAAAAAATTATTTTTTGAAAAATTTACTGTAGAAAAGGCAATCCATGGCGTAATTAAAATTTGCGACAGTATAAAATTAGTTTTTGAAAAATTTACTATAGAAAAGGCAATCGCTGGCGTAATTAAAATTTGCGACAGTAGAAAATTATCTTTTGAAAAATTTACTGTAGAAAAGGCAATCCCTGGCGCAATTAAAATTTGCGACAGTAAAAAATTATTTTTTTGAGTAATTTACTATAGAAAAGGCAATCCCTGGCGTAATTAAAATTTTCGACAGTAAAAAATTAGTTTTTGAAAAATTTACTATAGAAAGGCAATCCCTGGCGCAAATAAAGTTTGCGATAGTATAAAATTAAATTGTGAAAAATTTACTGTAGAAAAGGCAATCGCTGGCGTAATTAAAATTTGCGACAGTAAAAAATTAATTTGTGAAAAATTTGCTATAGAAAAGGCAATCCCTGGCGTATTTAAAATTTGCGACAGTAAAAAATTAATTTTTGAAAAATTTACTATAGAAAAGGAAATCCCTGGCGCAATTAAAATTTGCGACAGTAAAAAGTTATTTTTTGAATAATTTACTATAGAAAAGACAATCCCTGGCGTAATTAAAATTTGTGACAGTAAAAAATAATTTTTTGAATAATTTACTATAGAAAAGGCAATCCCTGGCGCAATTAAAATTTGCGACAGTATAAAATTAAATTCTGAAAAATTTACTTTAGAAAAGGCAATCGCTGGCGTAATTAAAATTTGCGACAGTAGAAAATTATTTTTTGAAAAATTTACTATAGAAAAGGCAATCCCTGGCGCAATTAAAATTTGCGACAGTAAAAAATTATTTTTTGAAAAATTTACTATAGAAAAGGCAATCCCTGGCGTAATTAAAATTTTCGACAGTAAAAAATTTTTTTTTGAAAAATTTACTATAGAAAAGGCAATCCCTGGCGCAATTAAAATTTGCGACAGTAAAAAATTATTTTTTGAATAATTTACTATAGAAAAGGCAATCCCTGGCATAATTAAAATTTTCGACAGTAAAAAATTAGTTTTTGAAAAATTTACTATAGAAAAGGCAATCATAGCGCAATTAAAATTTCCGACAGTAAAAAATTATTTTTTGAAAAATTTACTAAAGAAAAGGCAATCCTTGGCGCAATTAAAACTTGCGACAGTATAAAATTAATTTTTGAAAAATTTACTATAGAAAAGGCAATCCCTGGCGTAATTAAAATTTGCGACAGTAAAAAATTCTTTTTTGAAAAATTTACTATAGAAAAGGCAATCCCTGGCGCAATTAAAATTTGCGACAGTAAAAAATTATTTTTTGAATAATTTACTATAGAAAAGGCAATCCCTGGCGGATTTAAAATTTGTGACAGTAAAAAATTAATTTTTGAAAAATTTACTGTAGAAAAGGCAATCCCTGGCGCAATTAAAATTTGCGACAGTATAAAATTAAATTTTGAAAAAATTACTATAGAAAAGGCAATCCCTGGCGTAATTAAAATTTGCGACAGTATAAAATTATTTTTTGAAAAATTTACTGTAGAAAAGGCAATCTCTGGCGTAATTAAAATTTTCGACATTAAAAAACTAATTTTTGAAAAATTTACTATAGAAAAGGCAATCCCTGGCGCAATTAAAATTTGCGACAGTAAAAAATAAATTTTTGAAAAATTTACTATAGAAAAGGCAATCCCGGGCGTAATTAAAATTTGCGACAGTAAAAAATTATTTTTTGAAAAATTTACTATAGAAAAGGCAATCCCTGGCGTATTTAAAATTTGCGACACTAAAAAATTAATTTTTGAAAAATTTACTATAGAAAAGGCAATCCCTGGCGTAATTAAAATTTGCGACAGTAAAAAATTATTTTTTGAAAAATTTACTGTAGAAAAGGCAATCCCTGGCGTAATTAAAACTTGCGACAGTAAAAATTAGTTTTTGAAAAATTTACTATAGAAAAGGCAATCCCTGGCGCTATTAAAATTTGCGACAGTATAAAATTAATTTTTGAAAAATTTACTATAGAAAAGGCAATCCCTGGCGTAATTAAAATTTGCCACAGTAAAAAATTATTTTTTGAAAAATTTACAATAGAAAAGGCAATCCCTGGCGTAATTAAAATTTGCGACAGTAAAAAATTATTTTTTGAATAATTTACTATAGAAAAGGCAATCCCTGGCGCAATTAAAATTTGCGACAGTATAAAATTAAATTCTGAAAAATTTACTGTAGAAAAGGCAATCGCTGGCGTAATTAAAATTTGCGACAGTAGAAAATTATTTTTTGAAAAATTTACTATAGAAAAGGCAATCCATGGCGCAATTAAAATTTGCGACAGTAAAAAATTATTTTTTGAAAAATTTACTATAGAAAAGGCAATCCCTGGCGCAATTAAAACTTGCGACAGTATAAAATTAATTTTTGAAAAATTTACTATAGAAAAGGCAATCCCTGGCGTAATTAAAATTTGCGACAGTAAAAAATTCTTTTTTGAAAAATTTACTATAGAAAAGGCAATCCCTGGCGCAATTAAAATTTGCGACAGTAAAAAATTATTTTTTGAATAATTTACTATAGAAAAGGCAATCCCTGGCGTATTTAAAATTTGTGACAGTAAAAAATTAATTTTTGAAAAATTTACTGTAGAAAAGGCAATCCCTGGCGCAATTAAAATTTGCGACAGTATAAATTTAAATTTTGAAAAATTTACTATAGAAAAGGCAATCCCTGGCGTAATTGAAATTTGCGACAGTAAAAAATTATTTTTTGAAAAATTTACTGTAGGAAAGGCAATCCCTGGCGTAATTAAAATTTTCGACATTAAAAAACTAATTTTTGAAAAATTTACTATAGAAAAGGCAATCCCTGGCGCAATTAAAATTTGCGACAGTAAAAAATTAATTTTTGAAAAATTTACTATAGAAAAGGCAATCCCTGGCGTAATTAAAATTTGCGGAAAAAATTATTTTTTGAAAAATTTACTATAGAAAAGGCAATCCCTGGCGTAATTAAAATTTGCGACAGTAAAAAATTATTTTTTGAAAAATTTACTGTAGAAAAGGCAATCCCTGGCGTAATTAAAACTTGCGACAGTAAAAAATTAGTTTTTGAAAAATTTATTATAGAAAAGGCAATCCCTGGCGTAATTAAAATTTGCGACAGTAAAAAATTATTTTTTGAAAAATTTACTATAGAAAAGGCAATACCTGGCGTAATTAAAATTTGCGACAGTAAAAAATTATTTTTTGAAAAATTTACTGTAGAAAAGGCAATCCCTGGCGTAATTAAAACTTGCGACAGTAAAAAAATTAGTTTTTGAAAAATTTACTATAGAAAAGGCAATCCCTGGCGTAATTAAAATTTGCGACAGTAAAAAATTATTTTTTGAAAAATTTACTGTAGAAAAGGCAATCCCTGGCGTAATTAAAACTTGCGACAGTAGAAAATTATTTTTTGAAAAATTTACTATAGAAAAGGCAATCCATGGCGCAATTAAAATTTGCGACAGTAAAAAATTATTTTTTGAAAAATTTACTATAGAAAAGGCAATCCCTGGCGCAATTAAAACTTGCGACAGTATAAAATTAATTTTTGAAAAATTTACTATAGAAAAGGCAATCCCTGGCGTAATTAAAATTTGCGACAGTAAAAAATTCTTTTTTGAAAAATTTACTATAGAAACGGCAATCCCTGGAGCAATTAAAATTTGCGACAGTAAAAAATTATTTTTTGAATAATTTACTATAGAAAAGGCAATCCCTGGCGTATTTAAAATTTGTGACAGTAAAAAATTAATTTTTGAAAAATTTACTGTAGAAAAGGCAATCCCTGGCGTAATTAAAATTTGCGACAGTAAAAAATTAATTTTTGAAAAATTTACTGTAGAAAAGGCAATCCCTGGCGTATTTAAAATTTGCGACACTAAAAAATTAATTTTTGAAAAATTTACTATAGAAAAGGCAATCCCTGGCGTAATTAAAATTTGCGACAGTAAAAAATTATTTTTTGAAAAATTTACTGTAGAAAAGGCAATCCCTGGCGTAATTAAAACTTGCGACAGTAAAAAATTAGTTTTTGAAAAATTTACTATAGAAAAGGCAATCCCTGGCGCAATTAAAATTTGCGACAGTAAAAAATTATTTTTTGAAAAATTTACTATAGAAAAGGCAGTCCCTGGCGTAATTAAAATTTGCCACAGTAAAAAATTAATTTGTGAAAAATTTACTATAGAAAAGGTAATCCCTGGCATAATTAAAATTTTCGACAGTAAAAAATTAGTTTTTGAAAAATTTACTATAGAAAAGGCAATCCATGGTGCAATTAAAATTTGCGACAGTAAAAAATTATTTTTTGAAAAATTTACTGTAGAAAAGGCAATCCATGGCGTAATTAAAATTTGCGACAGTATAATATTAGTTTTTGAAAAATTTACTATAGAAAAGGCAATCCATGGCGCAATTAAAATTTGCTACAGTAAAAAATTATTTTTTGAAAAATTTACTATAGAAAAGGCAATCCCTGGCGCAATTAAAATTTGCGACAGTAAAAAATTATTTTTTGAATAATTTACTATAGAAAAGGCAATCCCTGGCATAATTAAAATTTTCGACAGTAAAAAATTAGTTTTTGAAAAATTTACTATAGAAAAGGCAATCCCTGGCGCAATTAAAATTTGCGACAGTAAAAAATTATTTTTTGAAAAATTTACTATAGAAAAGGCAATCCCTGGCGTAATTAAAATTTGCGACAGTAAAAAATTATTTTTTGAAAAATTTACTATAGAAAAGGCAATCCCTGGCGTAATTAAAATTTGCGACAGTAAGAAATTAATTTGTGAAAAATTTGCTATAGAAAAGGCAATCCCTGGCGTATTTAAAATTTGCGACAGTAAAAAATTAATTTGTGAAAAATTTACTATAGAAAAGGCAATCCCTGGCGTATTTAAAATTTGCGACAGTAAAAAATTAATTTTTGAAAAATTTACTATAGAAAAGGCAATCCCTGTCGTAATTAAAATTTTCGACAGTAAAGAATTAGTTTTTGAAAAATTTACTGTAGAAAAGGCAATCCCTGGCGCAATTAAAATTTGCGACAGTAAAAAATTATTTTTTGAATAATTTACTATAGAAAAGGCAATCCCTGGCATAATTAAAATTTTCGACAGTAAAAAATTAGTTTTTGAAAAATTTACTATAGAAAATGCAATCCCTGGCGCAATTAAAATTTGCGACAGTAAAAAATTATTTTTTGAAAAATTTACTGTAGAAAAGGCAATCCATGGCGTAATTAAAATTTGCGACAGTATAAAATTAGTTTTTGAAAAATTTACTATAGAAAAGGCAATCCATGGCGCAATTAAAATTTGCGACAGTAAAAAATTATTTTTTGAAAAATTTACTATAGAAAAGGCAATCCCTGGCGCAATTAAAATTTGCGACAGTAAAAAATTATTTTTTGAATAATTTACTATAGAAAAGGCAATCCCTGGCATAATTAAAATTTTCGACAGTAAAAAATTAGTTTTTGAAAAATTTACTATAGAAAAGGCAATCCCTGGCGCAATTAAAATTTGCGACAGTAAAAAATTATTTTTTGAAAAATTTACTATAGAAAAGGCAATCCCTGGCTCAATTAAAATTTTCGACAGTAAAAAATTATTTTTTGAAAAATTTACTGTAGAAAAGGCAATCCCTGGCGCAGTTAAAATTTGCGACAGTAAAAAATTATTTTTTGAATAATTTACTATAGAAAAGGCAATCCCTGGCGCAATTAAAATTTGCGACAGTATAAAATTAAATTCTGAAAATTTTACTGTAGAAAAGGCAATCGCTGGCGTAATTAAAATTTGCGACAGTAGAAAATTATTTTTTGAAAAATTTACTGTAGAAAAGGCAATCCATGGCGTAATTAAAATTTGCGACAGTATAATATTAGTTTTAGAAAAATTTACTATAGAAAAGGCAATCCATGGCGCAATTAAAATTTGCTACAGTAAAAAATTATTTTTTGAAAAATTTACTATAGAAAAGGCAATCCCTGGCGCAATTAAAATTTGCGACAGTAAAAAATTATTTTTTGAATAATTTACTATAGAAAAGGCAATCCCTGGCATAATTAAAATTTTCGACAGTAAAAAATTAGTTTTTGAAAAATTTACTATAGAAAAGGCAATCCCTGGCGCAATTAAAATTTGCGACAGTAAAAAATTATTTTTTGAAAAATTTACTATAGAAAAGGCAATCCCTGGCTCAATTAAAATTTGCGACAGTAAAAAATTATTTTTTGAAAAATTTACTATAGAAAGGCAATCCCTGGCGTAATTAAAATTTGCGACAGTAAGAAATTAATTTGTGAAAAATTTACTATAGAAAAGGCAATCCCTGGCGTATTTAAAATTTGCGACAGTAAAAAATTAATTTTTGAAAAATTTACTATAGAAAAGGCAATCCCTGGCGTAATTAAAATTTTCGACAGTAAAAAATTATTTTTTGAAAAATTTACTGTAGAAAAGGCAATCCCTGGCGCAGTTAAAATTTGCGACAGTAAAAAATTATTTTTTGAATGATTTACTATAGAAAAGGTAATCCCTGGCGTAATTAAAATTTGCGACAGTAAAAAATAATTTTTTGAATAATTTACTATAGAAAAGGCAATCCCTGGCGCAATTAAAATTTGCGACAGTATAAAATTAAATTCTGAAAATTTTACTGTAGAAAAGGCAATCGCTGGCGTAATTAAAATTTGCGACAGTAGAAAATTATTTTTTGAAAAATTTACTGTAGAAAAGGCAATCCATGGCGTAATTAAAATTTGCGACAGTATAATATTAGTTTTTGAAAAATTTACTATAGAAAAGGCAATCCATGGCGCAATTAAAATTTGCTACAGTAAAAAATTATTTTTTGAAAAATTTACTATAGAAAAGGCAATCCCTGGCGCAATTAAAATTTGCGACAGTAAAAAATTATTTTTTGAATAATTTACTATAGAAAAGGCAATCCCTGGCATAATTAAAATTTTCGACAGTAAAAAATTAGTTTTTGAAAAATTTACTATAGAAAAGGCAATCCCTGGCGCAATTAAAATTTGCGACAGTAAAAAATTATTTTTTGAAAAATTTACTATAGAAAAGGCAATCCCTGGCGTAATTAAAATTTGCGACAGTAAAAAATTATTTTTTGAAAAATTTACTATGGAAAAGGCAATCCCTGGCGTAATTAAAATTTGCGACAGTAAGAAATTAATTTGTGAAAAATTTGCTATAGAAAAGGCAATCCCTGGCGTATTTAAAATTCGCGACAGTAAAAAATTAATTTTTGAAAAATTTACTATAGAAAAGGCAATCCCTGGCGTAATTAAAATTTTCGATAGTAAAAAATTATTTGTTGAAAAATTTACTGTAGAAAAGGCAATCCCTGGCGCAATTAAAATTTGCGACAGTAAAAAATTATTTTTTGAAAAATTTACTATAGAAAAGGCAATCCCTGGCGTAATTAAAATTTGCGACAGTAAAAAACTATTTTTTGAATCATTTACTATAGAAAAGGCAATCCCTGGCGCAATTAAAATTTGCGACAGTATAAAATTAAATTCTGAAAAATTTACTGTAGAAAAGGCAATCGCTGGCGTAATTAAAATTTGCGACAGTAGAAAATTAATTTTTGAAAAATTTACTATAGAAAAGGCAATCCCTGGCGCAATTAAAATGTGCGACAGTAAAAAATTATTTTTTGAAAAATTTACTATAGAAAAGGCAATCCCTGGCGTAATTAAATTTTGCGACAGTAAAAAATTAATTTGTGAAAAATTTACTACAGAAAAGGCAATCCCTGGCGTATTTAAAATTTGCGACAGTAAAAAATTAATTTTTGAAAAATTTACTATAGAAAAGGCAATCCCTGTCGTAATTAAAATTTTCGACAGTAAAGAATTAGTTTTTGAAAAATTTACTGTAGAAGAGGCAATCCCTGGCGCAATTAAAATTTGCGACAGTAAAAAATTATTTTTTGAATAATTTACTATAGAAAAGGCAATCCCTGGCATAATTAAAATTTTCGACAGTAAAAAATTAGTTTTTGAAAAATTTACTATAGAAAATGCAATCCCTGGCGCAATTAAAATTTGCGACAGTAAAAAATTATTTTTTGAAAAATTTACTGTAGAAAAGGCAATCCATGGCGTAATTAAAATTTGCGACAGTAAAAAATTATTTTTTGAAAAATTTACTATAGAAAAGGCAATCCCTGGCGTAATTAAAATTTGCGACAGTAAAAAACTATTTTTTGAATCATTTACTATAGAAAAGGCAATCCCTGGCGCAATTAAAATTTGCGACAGTATAAAATTAAATTCTGAAAAATTTACTGTAGAAAAGGCAATCGCTGGCGTAATTAAAATTTGCGACAGTAGAAAATTAATTTTTGAAAAATTTACTATAGAAAAGTCAATCCCTGGCGCAATTAAAATGTGCGACAGTAAAAAATTATTTTTTGAAAAATTTACTATAGAAAAGGCAATCCCTGGCGTAATTAAATTTTGCGACAGTAAAAAATTAATTTGTGAAAAATTTACTATAGAAAAGGCAATCCCTGGCGTATTTAAAATTTGCGACAGTAAAAAATTAATTTTTGAAAAATTTACTATAGAAAAGGCAATCCCTGTCGTAATTAAAATTTTCGACAGTAAAGAATTAGTTTTTGAAAAATTTACTGTAGAAGAGGCAATCCCTGGCGCAATTAAAATTTGCGACAGTAAAAAATTATTTTTTGAATAATTTACTATAGAAAAGGCAATCCCTGGCATAATTAAAATTTTCGACAGTAAAAAATTAGTTTTTGAAAAATTTACTATAGAAAATGCAATCCCTGGCGCAATTAAAATTTGCGACAGTAAAAAATTATTTTTTGAAAAATTTACTGTAGAAAAGGCAATCCATGGCGTAATTAAAATTTGCGACAGTATAAAATTAGTTTTTGAAAAATTTACTATAGAAAAGGCAATCCATGGCGCAATTAAAATTTGCGACAGTAAAAAATTATTTTTTGAAAAATTTACTATAGAAAAGGCAATCCCTGGCGCAATTAAAATTTGCGACAGTAAAAAATTATTTTTTGAATAATTTACTATAGAAAAGGCAATCCCTGGCATAATTAAAATTTTCGACAGTAAAAAATTAGTTTTTGAAAAATTTACTATAGAAAAGGCAATCCCTGGCGCAATTAAAATTTGCGACAGTAAAAAATTATTTTTTGAAAAATTTACTATAGAAAAGGCAATCCCTGGCGTAATTAAAATTTGCGACAGTAAGAAATTAATTTGTGAAAAATTTACTATAGAAAAGGCAATCCCTGGCGTATTTAAAATTTGCGACAGTAAAAAATTAATTTTTGAAAAATTTACTATAGAAAAGGCAATCCCTGGCGTAATTAAAATTTTCGACAGTAAAAAATTATTTTTTGAAAAATTTACTGTAGAAAAGGCAATCCCTGGCGCAGTTAAAATTTGCGACAGTAAAAAATTATCTTTTGAAAAATTTACTGTAGAAAAGGCAATCCCTGGCGTAATTAAAATTTGCGACAGTAAAAAATTCTTTTTTGAAAAATTTACTATAGAAAAGGCAATCCCTGGCGTAATTAAAATTTGCGACAGTAAAAAATAATTTTTTGAATAATTTACTATAGAAAAGGCAATCCCTGGCGCAATTAAAATTTGCGACAGTATAAAATTAAATTCTGAAAATTTTACTGTAGAAAAGGCAATCGCTGGCGTAATTAAAATTTGCGACAGTAGAAAATTATTTTTTGAAAAATTTACTATAGAAAAGGCAATCCCTGGCGCAATTAAAATTTGCGACAGTAAAAAATTATTTTTTGAAAAATTTACTATAGAAAAGGCAATCCCTGGCGTAATTAAAATTTTCGACAGTAAAAAATTAGTTTTTGAAAAATTTACTATAGAAAAGGCAATCCCTGGCGCAATTAAAATTTGCGACAGTAAAAAATTATTTTTTGAATAATTTACTATAGAAAAGGCAATCCCTGGCATAATTAAAATTTTCGACAGTAAAAAATTAGTTTTTGAAAAATTTACTATAGAAAAGGCAATCCATGGCGCAATTAAAATTTGCGACAGTAAAAAATTATTTTTTGAAAAATTTACTATAGAAAAGGCAATCCCTGGCGCAATTAAAACTTGCGACAGTATAAAATTAATTTTTGAAAAATTTACTATAGAAAAGGCAATCCCTGGCGTAATTAAAATTTGCGACAGTAAAAAATTCTTTTTTGAAAAATTTACTATAGAAAAGGCAATCCCTGGCGGATTTAAAATTTGTGACAGTAAAAAATTAATTTTTGAAAAATTTACTGTAGAAAAGGCAATCCCTGGCGCAATTAAAATTTGCGACAGTATAAAATTAAATTTTGAAAAATTTACTATAGAAAAGGCAATCCCTGGCGTAATTAAAATTTGCGACAGTAAAAAATTATTTTTTGAAAAATTTACTGTAGAAAAGGCAATCCCTGGCGTAATTAAAATTTTCGACATTAAAAAACTAATTTTTGAAAAATTTACTATAGAAAAGGCAATCCCTGGCGCAATTAAAATTTGCGACAGTAAAAAATTAATTTTTGAAAAATTTACTATAGAAAAGGCAATCCCTGGCGTAATTAAATTTTGCGACAGTAAAAAATTATTTTTTGAAAAATTTACTATAGAAAAGGCAATCCCTGGCGTATTTAAAATTTGCGACACTAAAAAATTAATTTTTGAAAAATTTACTATAGAAAAGGCAATCCCTGGCGTAATTAAAATTTGCGACAGTAAAAAATAATTTTTTGAAAAATTTACTGTAGAAAAGGCAATCCCTGGCGTAATTAAAACTTGCGACAGTAAAAAATTAGTTTTTGAAAAATTTACTATAGAAAAGGCAATCCCTGGCGTATTTAAAATTTGCGACAGTAAAAAATTATTTTTTGAATAATTTACTATAGAAAAAGCAATCCCTGGCGGATTTAAAATTTGCGACAGTAAAAAATTAATTTGTGAAAAATTTACTATAGAAAAGGCAATCCCTGGCGTATTTAAAATTTGCGACAGTATAAAATTAATTTTTGAAAAATTTACTATAGAAAAAGCAATCCCTGGCGCATTTAAAATTTGCGACAGTAAAAAATTATTTTTTGAAAAATTTACTATAGAAAGGCAGTCCCTGGCGTAATTAAAATTTGCGACAGTAAAAAATTATTTTTTGAAAAATTTACTGTAGAAAAGCAATCCCTGGCGCAATTAAAATTTGCGACAGTAAAAAATTATTTTTTGAAAAATTTACTATAGAAAAGGCAATCCCTGGCGCAATTAAAATTTCCGACAGTAAAAAATTATTTTTTGAGTAATTTACTATAGAAATGGCAATCCCTGGCGTAATTAAAATTTT